>JASXTE010000073.1:0-162068 GCA_030280995.1 Hemileia vastatrix
TCAATATTCAATCGATCATGGCGGCGATTTCGATTGGGCCAACACTCTCGCAATTCAGGAAAATACCGTAAGATAAAAGTCATGATGATGAGAACGAAGATTACAGCTGATACATAATAAAGAAGGTTGCTTGACTTTGTTGATATTGTCATTTTTCAAAATAGTATTCTGAATGACTAAAATTAATTGTCATTTAAGAGAGTAGTCAAGACTTACTCTGGAGTCAAAGATCAGAAACTGATTTATGCACCATGTCTACAAATCACATCAGTTTGACTTTGCTAATGCCAAATTATGACGTAATGATTGGTTAGCGATATTTATAAACATCTAACTTTATGAAAATGCAACCTTTGTAATTGGAAAGAAAAAAAAACTTTAAAAACGTTGAAAGTAATCAATGCAAAAAGTGCAAATTCCTTTAGTCGATTGCCACAGATTTGACAATGTGGATGTTTTTGTAACATTCACTGACTCACTTTAAAAACAAGGCAAAAACAATAACACTGCAATTGGAATGATGTTTCAACATGATTTGTCTTTTGAATTATGACTGAACGATGCAATAATGAGGATCATTGTTACGAGTTATTTGATTGAATGTTATTTTTACAATACGAATTTAAGATCCTAAACAAAATTATACTCCACCTTTCGATCTGCTTCAAAGGCAATTTGTTTACTTATCGAGTTGCAAGGAGCATCTTAATTACTTTCGTTAACATGCATGCTGATGTAATAATCATCACTATTGAGCATTAAAGTTTACTATCAAGAAATGAATGTTATGCATGTAGAACTGAGGCATTGTGAATTGTTACCAACGGTTTATGAATTCTTTGTGAACGAACTTAAGAACTTCTGGTTCTGGTTCTGGTTCTATTGCGATCTTGCACTGATGAATCTTATAAATAATGTAAAATACGAAAGAAAATGTATACATACATACATGCGCTTAATAATATTACAATCAATCTAATCAACCGAGTCAAATTGATTGTGGATAGATGTCGGTACTTGTTTAATCAACACAGAATCAACTGATGTTTGATCGACGCCATTAATATAAACAGAAACATCGCATTTAGTTGGTTCATCAATAATGTTTTCAAATGAAAAATCTTCGACTCATGACAGTGACTGTGATTCAAATGAAGCTCCACCGATAATATTCAAAGAAAGTCGTAATAGAGTTGTTTGCTCAGAGGATAATCTTCATCGGTATTTTCTTTCCATTCATTATGACAGAGAAGAGATTAATGCTGGGATTAATGCTGGGGTTCTTGTAAGTATTGGTCGAGTAAATGGAATTAATCAATCGCGTAAATGAATTTGTTAACATGATTAATTCAATTCCTGGCACTTTTACTTTGATATTAGGAGATGATATCATCTATCAAGGAGAAGAAAGATTGTACTTTGGCAAAGAATTATCGTGAAGAAGGCAAAACATATTTCAAAGAAAAAAATTATGTCAAGAGCTTAGAGTGTTATTCAAATGCTATTTGGTTAGCACCTCATGACAATGAAGAATTTGTTCTCTCCACTGGCCAACAGATCAGCTGCCTTTTTCTTCTTGGGCTATTTCGTGATTGTAACGATGACATTAACTTGGTTCTAGACAAGGATACTTATCCTGTCAATCGCTTGCATATGCTTCTAGGTAGAAAAATTCGATGCCTTAGGCATTTAAAGGTATATGATGAAGTTCATTTTCTCTCAGGATAAAAAATTTGCTCTATGAGAAAGTTGAAGATAAGAATATGCTCAAAACAACACTTCAAGTTTGCTTGAGAATTGTTCTAATGAACAATTAGAACCAATTACACCTTATCAATGGGATGAATTTGAACTTCCTGATGAATTGGAAAATCATGTAATAAGAGCCCGATTGATTAGTCCAAATGTTGCAATTCCTGCAGCATCGGACAAGCTTAAAATAGTTGATACTCATGGACCAAAAGGACGAATGATACAAGCAGTCACAAACATCGAGCCTTCAGAAGTTCTAATGTCAGAAGAACCATTTGTTCATATCTTGGAACATGAATATATCAAGAAATATTGCACACATTGTCTCGAATGTGTTGATAGTGAAGTGTATAAAGAGACATTTCATTCCTTGTCCTTTGTGTAATTTTGTATGTTTTTTGCTCATCGAAAATGTTTTAATGCAGCAATCGAGTCGTATCATATTAACTGAATGTCAATACATGGAATTTCCTTATGAAAGAAAAAGAGTGTCTTGCAGCCCTTCGAATATGCCTTAAAGTTGGTGTCACCGAGTGTCTTCAAAACTATCAGTCATTTGAACGCCAAACAGATTACCAAACTTATCCTGGAGACTACAAATCAGTTCTAGGTCTATCAGATGGTTTCGCTGATTTCCGTTTCCTAAAGATCACGAAAGAGTGTATAATTTGGCTGTCAAGTCAATTGTCATCGCTAAAATTCTTCGCTCCTCTGTATAATGATGTTGATGATGTGGAAACATTTGCAAGTTTACTTTTCAAGCATGCACTTGTATTCTGGATGAACTCGCTAAGAATCCTCGATTTCGAGAGAGACAATTCTCAAATAAAGTATACTTACTTGGACTCACATTTCCTCAATCGGCATTTGGTTTGTATCCAACAGTATCATTGTTGAATCATAGTTGTACCCGTCAAAACATATCCGGTATTTTCAGGGGCCAAAAGTATTCATCAAGTCCTTGAAAGGTTTCGAATCAGGACAAGAGGTCACATACAATAATCTTTTTAATCCAAGTTCGAGTACCAAAGACAGGTAAGATGTCATGAATACTTTATTAGTTTTATTCCAATTGATTTGTAAATGTTCCTTTCAGGCGAAGTGAAATTTTAGAAGTGTTTAAGTTTCACTGTGAATGTCAAGCTTGTTGTGAAGGATTGGGAAGTGAAGCAGTTTGCTCTACGTTGCGAATCTTGTCGTGGTGGACCAGTCATTCAGAATTTTTCAGATCAATCGATTGACTGTAAGAAATGTTCACTAATTCAAACAATTGATTTGGATGTTCTTTCAGAAACAAATGAAAGCAATATAGAAGACTTAAACATCAAATTAGCTCTATTTTCTAATTAAAGACCAATTGATTCATCATCGATTAAGCAACTAATTGATCAAGCTGAAGAATTCTTATATGACACCAATTTTAACCTGATAAAGTTAAAATACATGTGGGCTTACGCTGGCTCATTCCAATCACAATTAGAAGATATAGAAGAAGTAATTTCTCTTTGGTGGGATGTGTACGAATCGCTAAAGATATTACATCTATTTGATACTGGAGAGTACTCACACTTTGGCCTTCAAGTGGTAAATGGAATAGCTAGAACAATCCATCGACAGTTGTCTTTAACCATTGAAGAGGATGACAAAGAAAAAATTTATGATATTTTTTCAAAGTTTGAAAACACATTCAGTTTTACAAGGAGTTCATTGACAAACTCAATTGTTTAGAATATGCTTTGCTCGATTGTCCTTTTCATTTTTCAAAAATGCAAAAAATTCCCGATATCACTGATTGGCAAGAAGAGGTTGAAATAATGAAGACAAAGATTATGAATCTGTCAAGATCCTCATGGACATTGGATAAGTTTAGGAACATGTTCATCAGCTAAATAAGATGACAAAGATACGGAATTTTCGAATTTACACTATGATCTTGTCTACTGAAAGATTCATATGCTTATTGTTGTCAGCTTAAAATCTTTCGCCAACAATCTAATTAACTGTGAATAATAAAAAGAAGAGCATTCTCTTTGTCCTTATAATATCTCTGTTGGAATTATGACACGAGTTTTTCTTTTAATTGGTAAATTGGTACTTTTTTCAAACTCGAAGTCGATAGTGAGAGATCTAAAAGATCCTTCTTTGGTTAATAATGATCAGGAAAAAGGCAACTATCTAAAGATAAACAGTTGAGAATAAGATATAGTTTTTTATTGTGTAGTTAAACCAGTATGACTCAATTACAACTTTGTTTGATATCATGAGGAGTTCAATTATCTTCGTTTCAATCATCTTTTTGTCGAGATCGAGCGATTCGTTCATAGAGACTGTCGATAGCATTCTTGTACATCTCCAGCAGCAAAACTGGTTATAAACAAATGAATCAGGTCGAGTGGCAAAATGCATTCTACTGACAAGCATTCTATCAAGTTTAATCAGGTCAAGATAAATACATATAGTTAAATATGTATATACATATGGCATACATATGGTATTTACAAATTTTTACTTTGTACTTGCAATAGAATGTAAGTTTTGCTCGTTATTGTATTAAGTTCCAGATATTGAATACATTGATGTTTAACAGTAAATTTAGCTTGTCCAACTGTGTCAGGTAACTCTTTGCCTTTGTTTCCGGGATAAAAGTACAAGCCAAAGCAGTTCCAGCAGATAACAAGGCGAATATAAGTAGAGAAATAGAAACATGAGTTGCAAGAGAAAGTTCTTTCATGAAAGGGGCAATGACAGAACCGACTCGGGCGAAGACAGAACAAGTTCCAATACCAAGTTGTCTTGACGTTGTTGGAAAGGACTCGACGGTGTAGACAAGTACAATACATTGAAGCCACCACCCAGATGTAAATGCCGAGATGAAAGCCAATATGGTGATGAATATTTGAGGTGAAGAGAAGTACAGACAGAATACTAGTCCAGTGAAAGCAATTGTCTCGACAAGGAACATACACACCATCACCATTTTACGGCCCAAAACGTCTTAGACAAATATACGTAAACAAAGTTGACGATAGATATGAAAGACCAAAGATGAACATGTTGAAAAAGACAGTGCTTCCAAGTTGTCCGAGTATGAAAAGTGATCCGTAGCAGATAAATGCTTGGGCAAACCAGGTATAATACAAGAAGAGCGACAACTTTAAAAGTTTTGGGTCAGTTAAAACTCCGATGATATTTTGTTTTGTCTGTTTCTTCTCGAGTTCGACTTGTTCTTTGATGGACTTGGTTACTCTGGTCAATTCTGTCATTTATTTGGTCCTCATTGTACTGACCTTTTCTCCTGGCCGCTGAAACCAGTTGTTTTACGAGCTTGATCAAATCGATCATGAACCAGCAGCCATCGAGGTGATTCGGGAATTGAAAAGCAGGACCACTATCAGAGCTACACACTCGATTGATGAGACACTTGCTTGAAGAACTCTGTAGTCCAGAACGTAATAGAATATCCAGGGTAGAGAGATGTAACCAATGGAATAACCAATTTCACTAAGGATACCTGCAGATGCTCTCAGCTCGGGTCCAACCCACTCCATCATGAGAAACGTAAAAATTAGGAAACGTCCGTAGGCAGCCATACCAAAGAAAAATCTTGATGCCAACCAGACAGTCGTCGAGTCCGGTAGAATGCTTGAACGAAGCCAGTTACAATTTCCAAGAGGATGGCGAATTTCAAAGTGAATTTGCGTCCATAGTTATCTGAGATGTATCCAAACATGACACCGGAAATTCCATAACCAAGTTGATGCAATGATTGAGCCATCGAAGGAAACCAAGATCGATCACAAATCAATTCAAACTCAGATGTAAGAGTTCGCTTGTACATTGAATCATCGAATTTGATTTCGATCACATTTAGTCCCGTTGTTGACGTAGCAAACATTCTTGGTATAATTGGTGATTTCGATTTGATTCATCCTGACACCAGAAGTCGATTGTTGGAGTGTACAAGACAAGTGAAAGGTTCTGAAATGGAGAAATGATGTACACTGTTGAAGCGATGAAAAAAATCTGCCACTGAATTGGACCCCAAGATCCAATGACAGTCAGTTACATGTTCATATTTTTTAACTTTTCTCTTTCGAGTTGATCTTCCATCGCTTGACAATGACAAATGCAATCACTTGAAGACGATTCAAGTGAAAGAGAAAAATTTTGAGATGTTCAGTTTCAAGGGAAGATTCTTTCCCTCAACTCACTTCAAGTACTTCACTTTCATCTTATCATTAAATACTATTATACAGTCTAAGTTTCCAGTACATCGATTTGCAAGGTTAAACTGAACACAGGCGACTGAATTATGTGATTTCTAATGATAGTGTCAAACGCTTTGAGATGATGAAAGAGTCATGCAACTCAACAAGTCGGTTAATTCGGTCGACATGATCGTTTTGATTCAAAAATAAACGATCAATGAAATTTTCAACCCTTAAAGTTGTTCATTTATGATGAATCGATAAAATGACCGAAGTTTGAAATACAATTGCACTGAAAATCTTAAAATCATGACATAAACAAAGTAGTTATTGAAATCAATTGAATAAATGAGAAACATACCATTTAGTTGGTTTATTAACAATGCTCATCAATCATGTCCTCAATCGACAAATCTTCGACTTATGACAGTGACAGTGATTCAAATGAAGCTGAACCGATAATATTCGTAGATGATCTTGATAAAACTGTTTGTTTTACTGAGAATAATTTTCATCAGGATTTTGTTTCCTATTGTCATGACAGAGAAGAGATCGTCGAAGTCGATAGTGAGAGATCTCAAAGATCCTTCTTCGGCTAATAATGATCAGGAAAAAGGCAACTTTACAAAGACAAACAGTTGAGAATAGGATATATATTTTTTATTGTGTAGTTAAACCATTATGACTCAAGTACAACTTTGTTTGATAATATAAGGAGTTGTTTCAGTGATTAGTAGACTGAATTCAATTGAACATTTAATTTGAGAACAAGTTGAACAGTAGTTAGTAAATGTTATTTCAAATATTCCGATAATGAATGATAATTCGAGCGATTCAGGGTGCATCATTGATTCCTTCACCATTGAATGTTCCATTATCTTCGTTAGAATCATCTTTTTGTCGAGATCGAGCAATTCGTTCATTGAGACTGTCGATAGCCTTCTTGTACATCTCTTTTGCCTCATTGTCAGAGTAGAAATCAATTTGACCATCTTCTTCATCGTTGTCACAAGGTATTTGATCAAAAATCAACTTATGCCAAATTTCATGAAACTTATCGACATCTGGCAGATCAGATTTTTCTGAGCTATCAAAATGGGGTACATGTGAATTGATCAGAGCATTTCCACCCCAAAATATAACTGCTAAAGCACGAACAGCACGTCGAAGTTCATGTAAGTTGCCGAGAATAGAAATGGTAAAAGAATTTAGTTGTTCTGATTCTTCAAAAAATTTGCTTTGTTTCAAACGACTTTTGACTTCATTGTTCAACCAATCAGTTGATGAAATCTTTTTTTGCTCAGAACGCTGTAAAATGGCAGACTGGATGGTAGCGCAAGATTCAATCATTCTATTGATTCTAGGATCAGAATGATTACGATAACCAAATGAATCCTCAGAACTAGAAACAAGAGGATCTTGTGCACGTTGACTGAACAAGTTGACTTTCGGAGTTGAAAAAGTACAATCTAATCGTCTGCGTTTAGGTGTTGAGGGTGATGAGATTGGTGGTGTTGGTGGAAGTGGCAGTTGAGGTGTTGCATCTTCTTCAATGTCAGAATCACTATTCACATCTTCAACTTGTTCAGATGAAATGTTTATGTTGAGCAACTCGGGAACGGACGGCTTTTTATTCCTTAGAACACGATCACTGGAGACATTTGATTCTTGAGAATTATTGATAAGTTTTGGCGATTCGAGAATTTCCACATCGGATGAGCTATTAGTTTTCTTAGATTTGTGAACACCATCCAAAATATTTTGAGGAAGTAGACTTGGGTCTAAAGGCTCAATCAAAACTTTGTCTACTACCTTAAGATTTTTCAAAAGACAATGTTGACAAACTAATGGATCAGTTTGACACGCGATTTCTTTAACTTTGATAGATCCTTTTTTTCCTTCAGATTCATTTACATTAGGAGAATTGCGGTTATCCATGTCGAACGATAGTTTGACGTAAGTCTAATCAGCTGATCAAACACGTGATGCCATCTCAGAGCGGATCAAAGGAAGCAAAGCAGTCGGGTAATTCGGTCAAGAGCATACTTTTTATTGAAAAATAAACAACTAATGAAATTTTGAAGCCTGGAAGTTGTTCATAAGTGATGAATCCATAAAATGACCTTAAAAGGTACGAAATCAAATCTAAGTAATCAATGTGTTGAAATTTTAAAATCGTCAAATAAACAAAGTAGTTGTGGGAATCGATTGAATTCATGAATATAATAGTAAACCAGAGTACTAATCTAAAAGGCTTGGTTCTACGTCTGGTTTATCTCCTTTTTTTTTGTATTCGGCAATCTTTTCACGCACTCGTTCAATTCGTTTGTTAGTCCAATCGATGGCTCTCAAGTACATGACGTTGGTATCTTTGCCAACGAGAGGATTTTCCTGGTCCTGTTTGTCCTTTCCTTTGGTGAGAGGTGCGAAGACCACAGATTGCCAGAATTGATGAAATTTGTCCATGTTGGGCAGGGCATCCTTGACTTTGACTTCTTCATTGGGATAAGGAATTCTAGTGCTCAAAAGAACATCTCCTCCCCACATGATAGCTGCCAGAGCACAAACTGCTCTTCTAAGCTGGGTCAAGTTGGTGAGGCAGGACGCGATGTAGTCATTGAGAGGATCTGGCTTTTCTACATACTTGTGAGATTCGACACGAGTTCGAATTTCTTTGTTCAACCAGTCAGTGGTGGGCAATTTCCTCTCCTGCGTGATTTGTAAAATGTTACCATGAACGATGGACGCCATGTGAATCATACCTCTGATCTTGAGGTCCGGGTAATCGTGTAAATCCGGCAATCTTTCTGACTCAGGAATATCAGCCAATGGATCGAAGACGCCAGATTCTTTATCACAATCGTCATCCTGAACATCACCACCTTCCATGGATTCAGCATCACTGTATTCACTGTCTTCACCTCCTTCACTATCCGAACCTTTGCGTTGTCTTTTTTTTGCCGGATGTTTATCTTGACCACGCTTGTTCCTTTCCTGGGTTGGCGTTGTGCAGTCTTTTTCTTTTTTGATTTTTACATAAAAAGGTTCAGTTGTTGAATAACCACCGCGACGTTCTTTGGATGTTTGTTGGGGAATCCGACTTGGGTCGAGTCTTTTAACAACCACTCGATCGACGACTCGAGCATGAGGAATTCCAGCGTTTTTAATGTATGTGTCAATACAAACATTGTCATCATCTGTTTGATTTCATGGTCCATCCATTCCTGGTTCTTTCTTGATGGTAACGGAACACTCTCGAATTGTATTCGAAGGTTTTTGAGGGGGTGATGCACCTTTTTCTTGCTTGACGCGAAACATGGTGAACGATAATAACGATGTCGTTAAGGTGATGGAGAAGTGAGGAACAGCGTGCAAACGATGGAATATATTCAAACTTATGCCGGGCGGATCAACGAAACTGACGCCACCTGTGCGTCATTTTTTTTATATCCAATTACCTGGACTACAATTTTCTTCTTGACATGGTTGACCTTTTATTTCCTTTTCCGCTAAAGTAATTACATAAGCAGTCATAACTGTTGAAGAGTCTGCTAATTAAAATTTATCTAGTTTCAATACGGTTAAGAACTCGAAAATCGGGTAAAATGTTCTTATTCTTTATCTTACTGGCCATTAGTAAGAGCATTTTTATTATAGTCAAATACTTGCATTGTTGACGAGGATTGTAATCTATCTCCATGAAGGATGCTTCATTAGTTGAACTCTCGGCATTACTTGATCTCTCAATTAGTCATCTTTTATCCGTAATCTCAATTTAATTGAACTCAACTATTCTATACTAAAGTCATGGATATAAAAGGAGAATTTCCGCAGTTGTTCAATCTTAGTTCACTTGGAACCTCTTTTCGATGAAGATGTGGACAAGACAACAGCCAGGTAAAAGTATTTCTTATATATGATTAAATTCATTTTAACATTTTCACTTGTTATTCTATTCAATAGCCAACACACTGCTGTTCATCACATTGGTAATATCGTTGACAATCGTTACAAATGCTCAGTTCTATATCAAGAATGCTAAATCAGCTCCAAGGATGGGTCGTTCAGCTGGACCGATTTTAGTTGAAGATGATACGAAAATTACTTCACCTGAAAACATAAACACTTTTTGTCAATTATTACTGGCTAGAGAAGAATTTCGACAAACCTTAATTCCATACTTTTGGTCACTGTTGAATGATCCAACTTCAACTAATCTCAGCAACAACAATAAACCAACTGATGTTGACCATTCAATGACTTGAATCAATTTAACTTGATGTCAAGTTGAATTTTATTTCATTTTTTTTGCTTCTTGTCAATCTTAAGTGATCGGAGTAGTTGATTATAGTTGAACATTATAGTTGCCAATTTAGATGTAGCAGCGAGAGTTAAAAGTGTATTTTATCGAGTGTTTATTTGTTCATTCTAACGTCCAAAATCAAATGATTTAGATCGATTAATAAACTTCTGAGAAGAATGATCAACTTGTGTCATCTTGTTTGGTTGAAATTCATAGTATGAAACTTGTGTCTATCTACAGATTTGAATGATTATTCATCAAACCAATGAATGTCATTGTCATCGATGTGATTAAATGTTCATAGCAACAAAGTCAGACTCATCCCACTCGAAAATACTCCAACGCACAGTATTTAGGCAAATTAAATGCAAAGCCAGTATCTTCAAGGTTATCAACCTTCTTATTGACTGAGTTACTTTGAAGATTAAAGATCGAAGATGAGACATACAAAGGGGAAAAAAAGATTTACCCGGTAATTAATATCATTAATTGAATTCTCAAACTTTTGATTAAATTTTTTTTATACTCATCCCTCTAGCGGCCAAATTGTTCTCTAGAGGGTGGACCTCGCTCATTTGTTATTACATGACAAAATTCAATACCTGTCCCATCAATCAGCCGGCATTGCATCATTGACCAAAAAAAGGCAGCTTTAACAATACAAATAACCATCTCATTAAATCATGTTAAATCTTGATGATTATTGTGGAGAAGATTCTTTTGCCTTAAATGAAACTTGGCATGCCAAACGACCAATATTTTCAAGATGTTTAGTCAATACCCGCGTTTTACAATGTTCCATTGTCATTGTATCTATTTTTTTATGTACCAATCAGGGTAATTATTCTATCTATTAAATCAAATCGTCGATTAGATTTACTTCCAGGTTGTACTTACTGTCCACCATGGAATGCATATTCACTTGGTCAACTGTTGTCATTGTTAAGTCTATTTGTTGTATCATTATTACAATTACTTTCATACCTTGCAAGTAATTCATGGTTACCATTTGAAGATCCTCCTGTTGAATTGATTACCCATCTAATTAAATGTGCAACTTTTACTATTGCCATAATATTTACATTATGGCATCGACGACTTTCAATTGAAACTTCACCATCATTGTGGTACTTGTGTCTTTGGTATTCAACTGTATCCATATTTTATTTTACCCTAAATATCTGTCAAGCACGTACATTTGATCCATGGGAAATATTTTTTGCTTACATTCAACTGGCTGCTAGTGTTATATCGTTTATATTTCAATCCTTTTCAACGTATGTTAAATCAAGTTCATATTTAAGATTTGATGAAACTACTGCATCAACATCTATCGATGATCAATCTTTACCTTCAAAACCAAATCCATTTCTTCATGCATCATTTTTTTCTCGATTAACTTTTACCTGGCCACAAAGTTTAGTTATTGAAGGATGGAAAAAAGAAAAATTACAAGTAGAAGATCTTTTCGAATTACGACCAAATTTTAATCCAACTTATCTTGGTTCTAAATTGTCACAAATTTGGCACAAATCACGAAACATGCCAATGACACTTGATTATACCAATTCAATTTCAAGTGTAATTATATCTTCACCTCAAATAACTCCTGAATTTAATGAAGAATCTAACAACACATCAAATAGTTTTAAGTGATGATGAAATAATTGATCAAAATGACAGATCACCAATAATTGCTCCAATTGATGAATCACCAAGACACGTGAACAATCAAGTACCTGGAAATTTATTTACCGTATTAATTCGATGTTTTGGTTGGTACTATTCAGGTGTTCTAATTGCTGGTATTGTACTTGATTTATGTGTTGTTGCTATTCCTTTAACACTTGAATGGTTACTTGATTACATTGAAAATTCACAAGATTATAAATGGCATGGATATGTTATTATAATTGTTATGTTTATTTTAACCAATGTTCAAAGTTTACTACAAACTTTTATGTTCAATCGAATAGAAAATATTGGTAAAATGATTAAATCATCTGTAATAACAATGATTTATCGTAAATCATTAAAAATTAATTCATCATTAGGACAAACTGAATCAACAACTGGTGAAATAATTAACTTAATGACAGTTGATGCTGATCGTTTAAATGATTTACTTTTATCTGCTGATTTTGTTTGGTCTGGTCCAATTCGTGTAATATTATCAATTTATTTTATTTATAAACAACTTGGTTATTCAGTTTTTGCTGGTGTATTTGTTATATTGATTATTTTACCAATTACATATGTTTTAAATGCTCGTTTTGAAAAATATCAAACAAAACAAATGGAAAACAAAGATTCACGAATCAAATTACTCAATGAAATACTTAGTGGAATTAAAGTTGTTAAATTATATGCATGGGAAAGATCTTTCAGTCAATTAATTTTTAACATTCGACAAATTGAAATGAATCAATTACAAATAATACGTAATGTACAATGTTTATATATGTTTATATTTTCATCAACACCAATGTGTGTTGCATTGGCAACATTTATATCATATATTTTAAGTAATCAAGCACATCAACTAAATGCACAAAAAGCTTTTGTATCATTGGCATATTTTAATATTATGAGAATGCCATTAACTCAAGCACCAAATGCCTTAAGTCAATTTGTTTTAACGCGTGTAGCAATTAAAAGACTCAACAAATTTCTTAATTCATCTGAATTAGTTAAATATGTTACAAATAATAATGATAAATATTTACTTCGTATTGTTAATGGTAACTTTGGATATGGCAAAGTTGTTTCATTTGATGATGCTAAAAATTCTTCTGATGACAATTTAACAAATGATGACAATTCACCTGTGATATCTTCATCTGATGAAGCAACAACTGAATTTAAATTGAGCAATATTAACATGAAAATCAAAGAAGGATCATTCGTTGCAATCGTTGGTCCAGTTGGATCAGGTAAATCTTCATTACTATCAGCTATTTTAGGTGAAATGGAAAAAATTAGTGGTTCAATTAATATTACTCCAGGTAATTCAATTGCTTATGTATCACAACAAGCTTGGATACAAAATGATACAATTAAAAATAATATACTTTTTGGTCAACCTTTAAGAGAAAGCAAATATCGTCAAGTTTTATCAACTTGTCAATTAATACCTGATTTAAATATCCTACCAGCTGGTGATTTGACTGAAATTGGTGAAAAAGGAATCAACTTATCCGGTGGACAAAAACAAAGACTTTCATTAGCTCGTGCTTGTTATTCTAATGCAAAATTATACATCTTAGATGATCCATTAAGTGCTGTTGATTCTCATGTTGCTAAAAATTTATACAATCAAGTTTTAAGTTCACAAAGTGGATTGTTAAGAAAAAAAAACTCGAATTCTTGTAACTAATGATTTAAATATTTTACCTGTTATGGATAACATTTATGTAATGTCTGATGGTACAATAACAGAAGTTGGAAAGTATTCACAATTAATATCAGCTGATGGAAAATTTGGTAAATTTGTTAAAGAATTTTCACTTAAATCAAATGATGATGATTTGAAAGAATCTTCTTTCCCTTCCACTTCAACTGCTAATGGACATTCTCAAACAAATACCAGTGATAATTATACACGAACATTTAGTCAAATAAGTTGTCGAAGTGATAATTCTCAACATGATACTACTGATACATCGAAATCACAAACAGGAAAATTAACTGATGAAGAATCAATGGAATCTGGTAAAGTTAAACTACAAGTATACTATTCGTACATTGGAAGATATTCATTTATTTACTTGGCCATTTTTACATACATTTTAACACATGTCTTTGAAATATCAAGTAATTATTGGTTATCACTTTGGGCAAATGATTCAACAAACAATTCAACTGATACCAAACAAAGTGATCTACGAATATCTGTCTATGCTTCTTTAGGTATTTCACAAGGTATTTCAATACTTATCGGTACATATATTCTCAATGCTGGTTCTATTGTATGTTCTAAAATTCTACATAAAGATCTATTCAATTCGATACTTAGATCACCGATGCAATTCTTTGACACAACACCGATTGGTCGAATTATCAATCGATTTTCTAAAGACATTGATGTAATTGATACATCTTTACCTTTGTACTTTCAAGATACAATGTACATTGCATTACAATTAATTGGTGTTTTAATTATTGTTACATATGTTACTCCACAATTTGCACTTGTAATGATACCAATTTTATTTGTTTACTATTTTATACAAAAGTTTTACATTTCAACAAGTCGACAAGTACAACGAATTCAATCAATATATCGATCACCAATTTATTCACATTTTTCAGAAACACTTAATGGTTTAAGTACAATACGATCTTATAATGCAATCAATAGATTTAATTTACTTTCAGATGTAAAATTATATAAATGTTTAACTGCAGAATATTGTAAAAATGCAATTGCACAATGGTTATCAATTCGTCTTCAAACAATTGGTAATTGTGTTGTTCTATCATCTGCTCTATTTTCTGTTTTATCTAATGGAAATATTTCAGCATCATTAACTGGACTTGCTATTACATATGCTATGAATATTACAGATATACTCAATTGGTTTGTACAATTTGCATCACTATTAGAAACAGACATTGTTGCTGTTGAACGAGTTCTTGATTATACAACAAATTCATCTGAAGCTCCTTGGGATTCTGATGAAACGAACAAACCACCTGTTGTTTGGCCAACTTGTGGTGAAATTGAATTTTCCAAATACTCTACAAAATATCGTGATAATTTAGAACCTGTTCTTAGATTAATTGATTTGTTTATCGAAGGTGGTGAAAGAATTGGAATCGTTGGTAGAACTGGAGCTGGTAAATCAAGCATTGCATTGGCTCTATTTAGACTTATTGAACCATGTCATGGTACTATCTTTATTGATAAAATAGACATCAGTAAAATTGGCTTACATGATTTAAGAAAAGCATTGACAATTATACCGCAAGATCCTGTTCTATTCTCTGGCAAATTAAGAATGAACTTAGATCCTTTTGATCAATTTACTGATGAACAACTTTGGAATTCACTTCAAGTGGCTCATTTAAAAGATTATATCAGTGAATTAGAAGGTGGACTTGATTATAATGTTAGTGAAGGTGGAAGTAATTTCAGTGTTGGACAAAGACAACTTATTTGTCTTGCTCGAGCTTGTCTTAAAAAAAGTAAAATTCTCATCTTGGATGAAGCTACAGCTGCTGTAGACATGCAAACTGATTCTCAAATTCAAACTACAATCAAACAAGAATTTTCTAATTGTACCATACTGACAATTGCTCATAGACTTCACACTATCATGGATTCAGATAAAATTCTTGTCTTAGATGCTGGAAAAGTCCTTGAATTTGCTCCACCTCAAGAACTTTTGGCTGATTCGAAATCGATGTTTTACTCTCTTGCTAAAGATGCAGGAATTGAATTGACCAAAAATTGAAGAAAAATTATCATACAAATGAAATTAAACCAATAAATTTATTTAGTTAAATGTTATCATCAGTGTCTTGAATGTTAAATTAAACTACTTTCACTAATCGACCAACGCCTGAGCATGACACCAGTTGGTCACCGCAGATGGCAACAGTGTCGATTTTTTCCAGGACGCGCTCTTCATCATCATCATCATCATGTCGGCTCGCAAGAAACATAATAGACATGATTCATCTTCTGAAGATTGCATAGATATTACCGATGATTGCATAGATATCACCGAAGATGAACCAATAATCAATAAACGGACTCGAGAGATATCGACTCAAACAGATCCCTCCGTTTGTACGTGCAAGGTCCTCAAAAACGCCAAAGTTGCTCATCAAGTGGTCATCGAGGAGGTACCAAAAAGGACAGTGGAAGGTCCTAGTGAGTCCAATGAAAATAATATTCAGAATTCAACCCCCAACAGGACTGGTAAAAAACGGGCATCACGAAGAAGGAGCAAAAAACGCTTGTCACGACCAATTCAATCGGAAGACGATGATTCAGATATCGAATTGATAGAATGTAAACCTCCTCCCAAGCGTTCAAGAGTCGAAAATGACACTGAATCTGAGGGTGGTTCAAAGTCTCGTTCAAGCAATCCCGTGCAAAGTACACATTGAATAATATCGAATCGATAGAACGTAAATCTTCTTCCAAGCGTTCTCAAGTCGAAGATGAGACTGAATCTGACTGTAGTTCAAAGTCTTGTTCAAGCTCTACTGTGCAAAGTACACATTTGAACAATTTGGAATTGGTAGAATCTAAATCTCCCAAGTGTTCCCCAAGTCGAAAATGAGACTGAATCTGACTGTAGTTCAAAGTCTTGTTCAAGCTCTACTGTGCAAAGTACACATTTGAACAATTTGGAATTGGTAGAATCTAAATCTCCCAAGTGTTCCCAAGTCGAAAATGAGACTGAATCTGACTGTAATTCAGAGTCTTGTCCAAGTCCTCCCTTGCAAAGTGCACGACTGAATAATATCGAATTGGTAAAATCTAAATCTCCAAAGCGTTCCAGAGTCGAACAAGAGACTGAATCTGAGGGTGGTTCGAAGTCTTGTCCAAGCACTTCCATGGAAGGTATACAATCGAATAATATCGAATCGATAGAACGTGAATCTTCTTCCAAGCGTTCTCAAGTCGAAAATGAGGCTGAATCTGAAAGTGGTTCAAAGTCTTGTCCAAGCACTTCGATGGAAGGTATACAATTGAATAATATCGAATCGATCGATTATAAACCTCCTCCCAAGTGTTCCCAAGTCGAAAATGAGACTGAATCTGACTGTAGTTCAAAGTCTTGTTCAAGCTCTACTGTGCAAAGTACACATTTGAACAATTTGGAATTGGTAGAATCTAAATCTCCCAAGTGTTCCCAAGTCGAAAATGAGACTGAATCTGACTGTAATTCAGAGTCTTGTCCAAGCCCTCCCTTGCAAAGTGCACGACTGAATAATATCGAATTGGTAAAATCTAAATCTCCAAAGCGTTCCAGAGTCGAACAAGAGACTGAATCTGAGGGTGGTTCGAAGTCTTGTCCAGGCACTTCCATGGAAGGTATACAAGTGAATAATTTTCAAAACAAAAATTCTTCATATGCTCGAATGATCAAATCTTGTCGAGTAATTCAAAAAGATATTTTGAGAAGAGGTCAAACAACGAAAATGGAAGAAACAGATTGGCTCAACAGTCGAGTTAAAGCTCGAATCAAACGTTGGAAATTTATTGAAGATGATGTTATCCATGGTTACATTCAATCAATTCTCACCAGTCTTCCTCAATTAACAATCGCAGTACGAGCTTTAGCTGTTATTTTTTGGGGTGGAAAAACTTTACTTACTAGACCAGTGCCTCATCCAGGAAGCAAATATGAAGCTGACTTACCTGAAGCCGAAAAATTTCACTTGTATTGGAATCGTGTCCTCAACAATGATCCACGCCATTCTGACACTGAAGAAGAATGTGATGATGATTTTTACATCGAAGACGCTCCAGAGTTGTATCTAATAGCACTGAATGAACTTAACAATGTCAGGTTGCCAGAAATTCGAAAAAACTTAAACAATAAATAAATGCGTGTTTAATGAAAGATCATCGCACATATCACAGGATAAACTGATTGATCAAAGTAAAAGATCATTTTAAATGTGTCAAAGGTAAATTTGCTTTGGTTTAATTTCAATTTGGAATTTGATTTTATCCTTTTTTTTCTAATAATACGATAATAACTAAGTATTTGTCAATTTGTAATTGTTGTGAAAGATAAAATGAGATTCATGGCGACGATTTGAAATAAAGTTGAGTTGTTAACATTTTTTTAAAATGTTATTATTATTAATAATAGTGAATGATATACTATAATTATACCATAGATCAGTGCGGTTGGGCTTGACAATCGATAATTTAACAATGTATGGATTAATTCTATTACTTGATTGGAATTTATGAAGTATTCACTTAGTATGATAAGACTTTTCAAAAACTTGAGCCAAATGAATCTGTTGAAGATTCCATCATCACACTCCTTTTTAAGGTAAATTCGTCTCAGGTACAAACTTAGAACCATTAATACCATGAACTGAGACAGTTTTAGGTCGGACAAATATTCCATGATTTCCTTTACAAGTGAAATATCTTTTACCTTGAATACTGCCATCATTTTTACCAGTTGGTGATCTTAATTCAATACCTAACCAAAGGCCATCAGAAAATTCGATAGGACCAATATATTTAACAACACCAATTTCACCATGTACTAGAACATGATTACCAATTTTAAGGTAACATTCATTTTCACCATTACCATTTTTATTTGGTGTATTAGAAGTAGATGCAAATTTCATGGGAGAATTGGGTAAAGAAGTTGGCCCAGAAGAAGATGAAATAGATCGTGATCGAGATCTTCTCTTCATCTTAGGTGTCAAACAACTGGATGATCGATTTGCCAAAGAAAAATAAGATTCTAAACCATTACCAGTAGAACCAGTAAAACTTAGACAATAATCAGATTCAGTATCAGAATCATCTTTCATGTACTTTGGTTTAAGAATGTAAGCAATTTTGGAAGAAGGAGCGAATAAACCAAAATTCGGTGGACATTGAAAGTATCGAACTCCATCAATTGATCCATCATTTTTACCAAGAGGTTTTTCAAGTTCAATTCCAAACCACAATCCAGGAGCAAATTCAGTTTGACCGGTGAATTTAACAATTCCTTTACGTCTATCAGTAACATAACTCGATCACCAATGATAGCATCACGACATCCTTCACGTAATGATGTTAATCCAGTATCAATTTTAGGAGTTGCATGAGTAACATCAACACCAGGAAAGTTAACATTTCGATGAGTACTGGGTATACCAGATGAAGATTTAAACATTCGATATCTTGAACCAACTTTAGTTACTCGATTGATAGGAGCAAATATACCATGTTGATCAGGACACTTGAAGTAAGTAACTCCTTCAACTGTACCATTGTGTCGACCTTCAGGTGCATCAAGTTCAATACCAGCCCAAATGCCAGAAGCAAATTGAGTAGCACCACAATAATGTAAAGTACCAATTCGATTGCCATTGATACACACTTTTTCACCAATGGCCAGTCCAAGAGCTTGTAGAACAACTTTACCAGTGACAGGTCCTTGAAATCCATTTCCTGAAATTACTGTTTCTTCGCCAGTTGACATGGCAGATATGAGTAATTGTCTCATTTCATTAATTACATCAAATAAACTGTCTTTACTTTTGATTGAAGAAGGATCACGAACTTCACGTCCATCGGGAATACAATCTAGAGGTGTTCTCATCAAATTATTTCGAATAAATGGATTTGCACCATGTGACAAGAGAATTCGCATTGATTCCAATGAAAGATTACATGCTGCAATGTGTAATGGAGTTCCTGAATCAAAATCAGCACATCGTTCATTCAAAAGACTTCGATTGTTACAAATGGTTAAAATGTAATCAACAATCGGTGCAACATTGAAATACACAGCAGTATGAAGAGGTGTCATATCATTCCAACGTGATCTGATACTAAAATCAGCATTGTTAGCAGCTAACATGTGAACCGTTTTCAATGAGACGTCGACATCACCAATGGCCAATGATTTACATGCATAATGAAGCAATGTCATGTCATTCAATCCATCTCGATCATCTACATTGGCACCACGAGATAAAATTTGCTTGACAAATAAATCAATTCGTTGTTGAATTTCTGGTGACCATTGACGAATGATAGCGAATAAATTGGAAATTGAACATGTATTATGATCAAGCATGAGATTCATACAATCGTCACAAGTTATATTAAACACGGCAATAACATTTGTGGCAGCACAAGAGGAACAAGAAGGTGGACCAGAAGCCGGATGACAAACTGGAATATCCCATTTAGGCTGAAAAATTAATATATCGTCATCAGAATTGCCAGATGAATGAGTAGCTGAGGATGTAGGTGTGGTATTTAAATCATCATTGAGATTATCGGCATAATTTGATATAGATAAGGGCTCTAGTGAAGGCAATCCTTGTTCATTGGAAAGTAAATCATTGGTATTTTCTTCATCTTCCTTATGAATACTTTGGTATTTACTTGTCGAATCACCACCAGTTTGAATATCAATCAAGGAATTCATAAACATTTCATCTGGTAATGGGAATGTTGATAAATTTTCATTTTGATCATCTTGTTGACCAAGTTGATGATTACCATTAGATGATAAATCAATTGATCCGTTAGAATTGGCAATAGTAGTTGAACCGTTCATTTTTTGTCAGTGAGTATCTTGCTTAAATATTTGCAAATGTCTGACAGAAGAATGTTGAAAATGTTGTAAGAAGACAGAGAAAAAGGAAATGATAATTTCCTTTCCAAGGATTTAAAATCACTACACCTGGATGTTTCGTGTAGCTAAGATATGCTTGAAGTAGTTTTGAAATTAATAAAACATTGAGAAGCAAAAATAATAAACACACAATATGAATGATGCACCTGCTCCAACGGCAGTCATAATAATAATATTGTGAGTTGGACTGATGTCATCATCATAATAGAATGAATAAAAATTAGAGCCTTTGTTCTTGTAGCATTATTGTAGAAAGAGTGAAAGAATAAAAGAGAAAGAGATAAAGAGACACACATTCAAGTCACTCAGTCAATTCGATCATCCAGCTGCAGAAAAACCAGTTGGTAAGCGTACAAATGTGATGACAGATGGCATCGGTTTCGCTGTTCGTGTTGTGGGTTCATTTGAAAAAAGTGAATTTATCATTAGTGAAACTTATTGACTTTTTTCCTAATGAAAAATAACCTAAATGCATAAAAATCAACTACATTGACCATGAAATATTTCAAATTCATCATATCAATACGTTGCCAGGTTAATCTAACAATTGACAATTAAAACATGATGAAAGTATGTTTGTTTGATGAAAACTTTACTCAAGAAAATAATATTGAAAAATGAACTTTGAAGGATAATTTGATTATTTTGTCTTTGACAATGTCATTGAAGTAAGTAACGAGTTTCCTTTTCGATAGATAACAAATTGTCTCAGCACGGATACAACAAGTTAAATGAATCATTTGTTTGTTTACACAAGTTTCTCAGCAACCAAAACACAACACAAGACGATTTAGTTTGTTTCTTAACACTTGACAAAGTATGATGATAAGAAATTGAATGTATTGAAATAACCAATGATTGTATTAAATCATTCTCACTTATACACCAGCATCAATTGAAGATGGATGAACAACGAAGAAAAATTTGTGCTGTTACAACGATAACATTTTCATGTTTTCTCATCATCGGTGGAATAATTGCTTTATGTTTTATATTAAAAAGTCAAGTTGATATTTGTAAAAATAATCAATGTGAACAAATTGCCAAACAAATAAATCAATCGATTGACAATCAAATAAATCCATGTGATGATATATATAAATTTACATGTGGTAAGTATGATCAATTTAATAATTTATCATATTTATACTCTCGATACAGTTCACATGAAGAAAGTATTCAACAAATTCATTATATTCTTAATTCACAATTAAGAAGTAATGACCGAAGTTCATCATCATCAATTGAAGTGATTAAAAAAACATATGAAATGTGTATTCAATCAAGTCAAGATAATGATCAGTTGGTAAATTTAATCAATGAAATATTAGATGAAAATAGTAAAAATGGTTCATTCATCAAAATGCAAGCATTGGATGAATCAATTTTCTTTCAAATTAAAGTACAAAATGATCCATTTGATCAGTCTAAATTGATTCTGTGGTTACAACCACCACAATTGATCATCGATGATGTTGATAACAAAGAAGCAATTGATTCATTACGTTCAGCTATCAATTACATAATGACTGGTATTTATGGTGATGTTACTGACATTGTTGATAAAATTGTGCAATTAGAACGTTCTTTGGCTGAAATAAAGGATAAAAGTGAAATTAAAGATGATTACGGAGCAAATATTGCAAAGATGACATTAAGTAATTTTAAAAAAAATTTACCATCATTTACTGATGATTATCGATTTCTAATCAACTCAATTGCTCAAACATCTGCAAGTCAATTTCAATTTTCTAACTTTGATTCAACTGGTCAATTTACTGATGAAATAATTGTTTATAATTTTAAATATTTTACTGAACTTTCAAATTTACTTCATTCAACTTCACAAGAAGTTATTCGATATTACTTTGTGATGAAAATAATTCATTCATATTCATTTATATGTAAAAGTTGCTTAAAACCAACATTTGATTATCTTAAATGGACGGAAAGGTCAACATTTCAATTTACACAAGAATCACGTTGTATGAATTTTTTAATCAATACTTTTCCTCTTTTAATGGGTAAAATTTATCACAATCAAGTTAACATTCCAACAGAACACATTGAAGATGTACAAAATATCTTTAAGAACATTCTTGAACAATTTAAAGAATCAATCGATAAAAGTTCTAAGTTCAATGATGAAGTAAAGAAAAAGTTAAAGAATAAATTAGATTCAACCAAGTTAATTGTAGCTTATCCTAAATGGATTGTTGAAGAAGAAACCAGTTTATTAGATTACAAGTATGAATTTAATCAAGAATTTGCTGGTCAACTTATCCAACAATTAATTCCTTACCTTAGGAATAAATCGACAAAAATGAAATTTGATCGATTGATGAAAAAAAATGACAATCAAGATCAAGGGTTAATATCGCCAGCATCACTTGATGTTAGTTATGATCAACTATCACAATCGTTATTTGTTCCAGCAGGTGTTTTAGCTAATTCTCATTTGTATCATTATCGTTGGCCAAATTTTATCAAATACGCAAGACTCGGTACACAATTGGCTCATCATTTAACTCATTCCATCGATCCACATGGAATAACTTTTAATTCTAATGGAAAAATTGAAAATTGGTTACCAAAAGATGTCCTTGATCAAATTAAACAATCTGCCATTTGCTACATGAAAGGAAACTTACGACAAATTATTACCCAACAGAATACTTATGAACATCTTGCTGATAGTGAAGGATTACGAATTTCTTTTGAAGCATTTAAAAAAAATATTGGTAATTTACATAAATTACCATTAGATGATTTGAACAAATATTCAATTGAACAAATGTTCTTTATTTCATATGTCAATTCATTTTGTTATTTAACTCATGATTCATCTCGAATTCACTCTAATTCGCAATACTCCTTGTATTACAAGGCGACAAATTCAGTGTCTAATTTACCTGAAGCATCTAAACAATTCACTTGTTACGAAGGAAGCAATTTGAATCCAACAGCTAAGTGTAGTCTTTGGTGAAGTTAGGTTAGTTGAGGACATTTGCTGAATTTATCTAAGATGAAATTGAGTGGAATAAAATATATAAACATTTGATGAAGTTGAAAATTGTTGTCAGTTCATATGTGAGGTTGATCAAATAAAGTAAAAAATTGCTCAAGTGATTCAGCCAAACATTCACTTGCACATGTGGCCACAGGTGGTGTTGCTTTCGTTAGCGCCGAATTGTATTTGATTGGATCCATCGTTTGCACGCTGTTCCTCACTTTTCCATCACCTTAACGACATCGTTATTATCGTTCACCATGTTTCGCGTCAAGCAAGAAAAAGGGGCATCACCCCCTCAAAAACCTTCGAATACAATTCGAGAGTGTTCCGTTACCATCAAGAAAGAACCAGGAATGGATGGACCATCAAATCAAACAGATGATGACAATGTTTGTATTGACACATACATGAAAAATGCTGGAATTCCTCATGCTCGAGTCGTCGATCGAGTGGTTGTTAAAAGACTCGACCCAAGTCGGATTCCCCAACAAACATCCAAAGAACGTCGCGGTGGTTATTCAACAACTGAACCTTTTTATGTAAAAATCAAAAAAGAAAAAGACTGCACAACGCCAACCCAGGAAAGGAACAAGCGTGGTCAAGATAAACATCCGGCAAAAAAAAGACAACGCAAAGGTTCTGATAGTGAAGAAAGTGAATACAGCGAATACTTGGATGCTGAATCCATGGAAGGTGGTGATGTTCAGGATGACTTTTCTGATAAAGTATCCAAAATCAAAAAAGAAAAAGACTGCTCAACGCCAACCCAGGGAAGGAACAAGCGTGCATCTGCCCAAAGAGCCTCAGCCATCAACAAAAAACTGTGTGAAGTAAATGTGAAAGAGGAAAAAGAGGATTCAGATTTCGAAATGAAAGTTGACCAGTCTTCCGACACTTCCGGAGAAGACGATGAAGCACCCTCATCACCCATCAAGAGTGTCAAAAAGCGTGCTCCACGAAAAAAGCAGTCAACTGCTGGCAAGAAATCAACCAAGGCAAAAAGAAAGGGTTCAAAGAATGTTTCTGATGAGGAAGATGAACACCCAGCAAAAAAAAGACAGCGCAAAGGTTCAGATAGTGAAGGAGGTGAAGACAGTGAATACAGTGATGCTGAATCCATGGAAGGTGGTGATGTTCAGGATGACGATTGTGATAAAGAATCAGGCGTCTTCGATCCATTGGCTGATATTCCTGAGTCAGAAAGATTGCCGGATTTACACGATTACCCGGACCTCAAGATCAGAGGTATGATTCACATGGCGTCCATCGTTCATGGTAACATTTTACAAATCACGCAGGAGAGGAAATTGCCCACCACTGACTGGTTGAACAAAGAAATTCGAACTCGTGTCGAATCTCACAAGTATGTAGAAAAGCCAGATCCTCTCAATGACTACATCGCGTCCTGCCTCACCAACTTGACCCAGCTTAGAAGAGCAGTTTGTGCTCTGGCAGCTATCATGTGGGGAGGAGATGTTCTTTTGAGCACTAGAATTCCTTATCCCAATGAAGAAGTCAAAGTCAAGGATGCCCTGCCCAACATGGACAAATTTCATCAATTCTGGCAATCTGTGGTCTTCGCACCTCTCACCAAAGGAAAGGACAAACAGGACCAGGAAAATCCTCTCGTTGGCAAAGATACCAACGTCATGTACTTGAGAGCCATCGATTGGACTAACAAACGAATTGAACGAGTGCGTGAAAAGATTGCCGAATACAAAAAAAAAAAGGAGATGAACCAGACGTAGAACTAAGCCTTTTAGATTAGTACTCTGGTTTACTATTATATTCATGAATTCAATCGATTCCCACAACTACTTTGTTTATTTGACGAATTAAAATTTCAACACATTGATTACTTAGATTTGATTTCGTACCTTTTAAGGTCATTTTATGGATTCATCACTTATGAACAACTTCCAGGCTTCAAAATTTCATTGGTTGTTTATTTTTCAATAAAAAGTATGCTGTCGCCCCATTAATCAACTAGTTGAGTCGCATGACTTTCTCGCCATCTCAAAGCATTAGGCAATATCATTACAAATCACATATTTCAGTCTTGTCTTAGCCTTGCAAATCGATGTACTAGAAATTCGTACTGTGAATGGTATTAAATGATAAGATAGAAGTGAAGTACTTGAGGTAAGTGAGGGAGACAATTTTCCCTTGAACTTGGCATCTTACTTTTCTCTTCAACAAATGCTATCCTCAAGCGATGGAAGATCAATCGAAAGAGAAAAGTAAAAAATATGAACATGTAACTGATGTCATTGGATCTTGGGGTCCAATTCAGTGGCAGATTTTTTTCATCGCTTCAACAGTGTACATCATCGCTCCATTTCAGAACCTTTCACTTGTCTTGTACACTCCAACAATCGACTTCTGGTGTCAGGATGAATCAATCGAAATCACCAATTATACCAAGAATGTTTGCTACGTCAACAACGGGACTAAATGTGATCGAATCAAATTCGATGATTCAATGTACAAGCGAACTCTTACATCTGAGTTTGAATTAATTTGTGATCGATCTTGGTTTCCTTCGATGGCTCAATCATTGCATCAACTTGGTTATGGAATTTCCGGTCTCTTGTTTGGATACATCTCAGATAACTATGGACGCAAATTCACTTTGAAAATCGCCATTTCTATGGAAATCGTAACAGGCTTCGTTCAAGCATTCACCGGATCGACGACTGTGTGGTTGGCATCCAGAGTGTTCTTCGGTATAGCTGCTTATGGACGTTTCTTAAACTTTTATGTCCTCATGATGGAATGGGCAGGACCAGAGGTTAGAGCACCAGCAAGTGTTCTCGGTGAAATCGGCTTTGCCATTGGCAACATCTCTCTACCCTGGATATTCTATTACGTTCTGGACTACAGAGTTCTTCAAGCAAGTGTCTCATCAATCGAGTGTGTAGCTCTGATAGTGGTCTTGCTTTTCATTCCCGAATCACCTCGATGGCTGCTGGTTCATGATCGACTTGATCAAGCTCGTAAACAACTGGTTTCAGCGGCCAGGAGAAAAGGTCAGTACAATGAGGACCAAATAAATGACAGAATTGACCAAGTAACCAAGTCCATCAAAGAACAAGTCGAACTCGAGAAGAAACAGACAAAACAAAATATCATCGGAGTTTTAACTGACCCGAAACTTCTAAAATTGTCTCTCATCCTGTATTTTACCTGGTTTGCCCAAGCATTTGTATACTACGGATCAGTTTTCATCCTTGGACAACTTGGAAGCACTGTCTTCTTCAACATGTTCATCTTTGGTCTTTCATATCTATCGTCAACTTTGTTTACGTATATTTGTCTAAGACGTTTTGGCCGTAAAATGGTGATGGTGTGTATGTTCTCTGTCGAGACAATTGCTTTCACTGGACTAGTATTTTGTCTGTACTTCTCTTCACCTCAAATATTCATCACCATATTGGCTTTCATTGCTACCTTCGCCGAAGGAAGTGGTTCTAATGTCTTATACCTGTACGCTGCTGAAACTTTTCCAACAACATCTAGACAATTTTGTTTAGGAGTTTGCTCTATTTTTGCTCGATTTGGTTCTGTCGTTGCTCCTTTCATGAAAGAACTTTCTCTTGCAACTCATGTTTCTGTTTCTCTACTAATATTTTCATTATTGTCTGCAAGTTCAGTTCTAACTGTTTCATTCTTTAATGAAACAAAAGGTAGAGAATTACCTGATACTGTTGGACAAGCTAAGTTTACTATTGACAAACAAACAGTTAAAATATCTTACTCTAATGACAATGATGAAAACTTACATTCTACTGTCAGAACAAAATAAAAGTTGAAATTAATTTTAAACAATATCAAGTGTTATCTTTATCACTTTTGTAACTCCATCTACAAATTATTCTTCCAACTGTAAATGATGGTCGTCCTGATGATGATCGTGATGAACAGGATGATTCATATGTTTGGAATTCTACAAGTGAATTATCTCTACAACGCAGAATCATCAGGTACTTGCTGATTATATAAAGATATGAGTTTAAATTCTGAATTTGAGACTTATACTGACACTTGTACTTACAAGCGCATTCAAGCAACAGTTGGCATTTTCAAGTAAAATGGCTACTAGAAGATTGATTGAAAAATCATCCTCATCACAAAATGACCAGTCATCGGATTTGGATTCAGATCCCTTTGTTGCTGCTGTCAGAGCTAAATGGTCAAATCCTGATAACATTAACCGAATGGTCAAAGAATTTAAAGAGATACGTGAATCACCATCATCACAAAATGTTCAGTCATCGGGTGGTACAGTCAGTTATACATCTGTTACTAGAATGAAATTGCCAACTGATGTTGCCGAAGAATACCGAGCTCTAACGTCTGGTCCTCAAACAGAAGAATCGAAAAAACGAATGTTAGAGTTTCTCAGAAACATTCGAGATTCAACTGGTCCATCCAATTACGGTGCCATTGATAATGAGAATGATTCTGATTCTGATTCTGATGATGAAAATTGTTGCTGTTGTCGCTGTTGTCGCTGTTGTCTATGTACGATTTTATGAGGAAAGCTAATAATTGAACTTGTTGAACTTTTATCCTCGAATAAAACAACAAATCCTTTCACTATTGTTCTTTGAAACATTTTCATTGGAATAAAAAAATTATCAAATCAGATTAAATACCATCGTAAACAAGGTGACAAACAATATGAAAGTGAAAGTTTCATTTTAATGATAAAAAAGGAAAAGCAAAGAGAAAAGAAAATCAACGTCTTCTTTTTTTAAAAGAATCAAATCCATGACATTGTGAAAATGATGTCCAAAATTTAGATTCATAAACCCATTGTTTAGAACAAGAATCAGGACCAGCTTTATGTATAGCTGCATAATCAATACAATCGATCATACCATCTGAATTACAATCTAATTTGTTTTTAGATATATAAATTCGAACAGTTTTTTCAGAACATTCACGATCAGTAGCACATTCATGAAAATCACTATCACCATTACCTTTAAAATTAGGATAACCTGATTCATACCAATATGCATAATCAATTTGATAAGGACCACATTCATCTTCTTTTTGACAATTCCATGATTGATCAAAATTACATGTATCACTACTTCCTGCACAAATACATTCTAAACAAGATGTTGTAATATCAGTTAATATAATTGAATCATTGATAAATCCACCATCTGGTTTTTTTGTTACAACAGTTGTTATTTCTTTTCCATCAGTTATTGTTGTTGTTGTTCCATCAGTTAATGTTGGAACAAAATTTATTGGTTTGGCAGTTGAATTTGTTCTTCTACTTGAACTTGTATACAAAGTTGATTCAGGTGTTGTTGTTGAACGAATTGTTGTTGTTGTCGTTGTTGTTTTTGGACTTGTAGTTATCATTGTTGGTGGTGATTTAGTTGTTGTACTGATAGTTGTTATCGGTCTTTCAGTTCTTCTCGGTACTGATCGACCATTTGTTGGTGGAAGAGTAACAAATACTGTTGATACTGTTGTTGTTCGATACGGATTAGTTGTCCTTGTTGATATGGCAGTACTTGTATTACGTGTTGACCATGGATTGTAAGTTTCCGAGTTAACCCATGAATATGTTGGATATCGACGACGAGTAGCTGACATCCACCAAGCCTGAGGGGTTGTTGATCTATCTGGTCTTTCTGTGTACGAGTAAACAGAAGGACTAGTATTTATTGGTCGAGTTGTTGTTCTCATTGTTCGAACTGTTGTTGATACAGGTGTTGTTGTTGTTGTGGTTGTTGTTGTGGTTGTACTTAAAGCAGTTGTAGATGATGGTGTTGATGAAAGTTCAGTTGTGAAAGATGGATAATTAGTACCCAAGGGAGTTGTTGGTGGTTTTCTTGCCGCAGGTCTGGATGCTGATGATGGTCGATTGACAAAAATAACTGGTCCAGTAGTTGTTCGTGGTCTAGCTCGTCTTTTCTTAGTAATGGGAAATGTTAAACTAGTCGTCGTTGGTGGTTTACTAGTAGTTGTAGTCATTGTAGTAGTTCTAACAGTAGTTGAAGTAGTGATTGATGATGATGGTGATGGTGATGGTGATGGTGATGGTGATGTTGGTTTTGGTGTCATAGGGCTAGTTGGATTATTATTAATTCTTCTAGTTGGTTTAACTCTAACAGGTATATCATTAGTAGAAGTTCTTCGTGCAGATTCAATAATCCACGGATTATTATCTAAAATATTAGTTATTTCAGGTAAACGACGTCGATTACCATTGTAATATATAACACGGTATCGACGACCTGATGTACCAGAATTAGACACAGGTACACGAGTTGTCCTGGATGATGAAAATCGTATTCTCCTTGACTCTCTCAAACTGCCCAATCCAGTACTGACAGAGTAGTCAGATGGTACATTAGTAATTTCTTCTTCAGACGGTATTGCTGAAGATTCCAAACCAAGACTTGATGGTTCATATACATTGACTCTTCTTGTATGTGTCCTTGGTCTTGGTGACATCAATCTAAGATACTTTTTGTAATTACTACTTTGATATATCCATCTTTGTGAACAAGCAGATCCACCTCCAGCCATATGAATGGCTGCAAAATCATTACAATCAATTATACCATCTGAATTACAATCTCGTGCATATTTAGACATATATGCGACAACTGTTCTTTCTGAACATTTATAATCAAATACACATGATTTAAAATTACCACCAATTGAACCAGCATCCTTCCAATATGCAGGTGATAATCGAAATGGTCCACAATATGCACTTCCTGAAGCTAAACAGTATTCATGTTCTTTATCACATCCTGATGCCAACTGTTACAATTAAATTAGTTAATTTTTCGATTAAATAATTAAAATCAATATGATGATACTTACGTTGCATAAAGTGTTGATACAATGTTGATTGATAATGACTGACCTTGCGATGGATGCAACCGAAGCAAGGACAAATATCGCTCCGATTGCCATTTGGAGAAAGTAAAAAGTTTAACTTGTTGAGTTAACAACAATTAAAACTTACAATGAAAACGTGTGTTGTTAGATTTCGAGTTCTGTCTATGAAGACAAAAGTCAAAGTGAAGAAAGTAACTTGAATGCTAAGGGAGAAAAAGAAATAAAGTATCAGTAAAGTATGTGGGACTTTTTACCTGATGCAGGTGGGTCCAAATTTTTACTTTCGCCAACCCTCTAAAAGTTTCTCTCTCTCTCTCTTCTTCTCTTTCTCTCATCAGTGTAAACCGGTCTTAAAGAAAGCCTGCAGCAGCAAAAGTTTCTTTTTCTCTCTCTCTCATACAGATGAATAAGATATACACATACACACACATGCAAAGAGAAAAGACATACTGTGGAAGAATATTTCACTGAACAATTCATTGCACTTGGCTTAGTCAATGGATAATTTCACGCTCATCTCATTTACACTACACACACTGATACAACAGTATAAAGTATATAATGTACATCATGTGCATCGAGTGCATCATTGTTAACCCTTTCTCCTGTTCGTTCATCCATTCATGATGTCACTGTAAGTCAAGGGTTAACTTAAAAGAAGAAGAAGAAAAAATATCAGAATAAACCATGAGAACAAAGTAACAATAAGTTATAAATGTTATAAACATTGCACCCACAAAATTGACTGAGTGAGTAGCATTCACCTGTTTATGACAAGAGATCAATCAAATTGTGCATCCTGTGGTGGCCGTGATATACTCTCATATTTCAATTGAGTAACACTGAATACACTCAGTAAGTAAAATGATGAGTATGCAAGATGAACTTATTCACCTTTAGGTCATTACTGATGGTAAGATTGAAGGTGAAAGTCCGACTGAAGAAACTGATGATCAACTGATTAACATGCAATAAGTTGCATAGACAATGTGTAAACACAGAGAGAAGAAGCAAAAAAAGGATAAACGATGTTTCATTTTCTTTGCTCGGTTAAATTTAATGACTTTTACTCAGTGAAGAAGTAATTTTTACCAAAGATTGATGGGAAAAAAGAAGAAAGAACAACTTTGATCAACTTACTTTGAAAGAAAGTTACATTTGTATACTTTGTTAACTTGTGTATTTATAATGGTATATTTGTAAATTGTTAGCGAAAGGAATAAAATATATTTCATTCAATTTGATTTAACTAAAAATAAATATTGACTTTGATATTCATTGATGCATTGAATGATATTTGATGGATCGATCAAAGTAAACTATAACTTGTTGACCTGATGTTGAGTAAGTTGTTCAACAGTATCATTAGCATGATGTAATAAGATGAGAAAGTCATACAGATGGACATCGATTTGTCTTTGTAAATCTCAATTTCAAAGAAGAAGAAGAAGAAAGTTCAAGAGCATTTTCATCGACTAAAAGAACAACAACAAAAAAAGGACCACCTGGCGTGTGTACAATCAATTGGCAATTGAATGTGGATTATTTTGCATTTTGATCACTGACATGTAAAGTATCTTTCCACAGGTAAAGGTTAACACAATTGAACCTTCGGCCAATTTGTCCGTGCAAAATGAAATCAACATGATCATGTTAATAACCTGAGTAAAGTAAGTAATTTTATCAGATGTATCAAATGAACCCTTTGACTGGTCTTCGATTAAATAGACAACAGGTGAGATAAGTTTACTTTTTGGTGTGTTGCAAAGAAGTAAACAACAAAACCTGAAATAACAGTCAAATTGGATGAAGAAAAAAGAGGTGAGACCAGAGAGATAGAAAAAGTGAAAGAATCTTTGAACAGGATCTCTGGTCAAGGAACCATAAAATGAACAATGAGCTGGCAGTTAAAATGTTCCTCATTAAACATTCTTTCACTCTCGGCACCTCTATTAACTGCATCTTCAGCTGGTTTTCCCGTGGTCGAAGACCCTTCTTTATCCTTTTCACAGGCTTGTCCACAAGTCACTAGTTAAATTAGCTAAATGTTTGCATGAAAAATCTTTTTGGTGGACACTTTGGTGGACAAAAAAGGTCACCAAAGTCCACCAAATTAAAATAACCAACTGAATGTATGTGTAACTTCATTCATTCCATCAGGTCGGTTATTTACCTTGTTTCACAAGAAATCATGGAAATTTACCAATTTTAACACATTCCGCATCATTTAAACACAAGCTAGACATGTGTCATTTAAATCATTTAAATCATTTCACAGGTACAACAAAAACAACAACACCGACAATGACAAAAGTGACGAGAGTTGAATTTACATTTATTTTAATTTTTTCCGCCATCATGAAAATTCAAATTTGTCACTTACCTTGGTTAAACAGTTCAAATGTTGTTTTCCTCTGTATCACAGTTTGTATACAAATGTCTTCAAGCTACACAAGTGAATACACAATGAACTAACTTAATTGACTTTGTTAAGTATAAACACACACACACATAATTAATATACCAAGTTGAGGGCAATAAACTTTCTTACAACGGTTAATCAACTGCTACTGGAATTATTGATCCAATGTGAGATGATTTCCTTATGATGATCTCAGTGAAGTCTGTTGATACAATTTTCTTCTTCTTCTTGTTAGTTCAATCACCAATTATATTAAATAAGCACTTTCACTGTGGATTGGGTGAAACCATTGACATTTTAATTTACACTTGGTCTGTTGACAGGTTGGTTGTTGTAATTAATCGGTAGTAACAAGCATTTGAAAATATGACACCATTTGCATGACATGAGTTGTGAAAATTTAGAAGATGGAGATGAATGTTCAACGCATCAAATTTGGAAGATGAAGTTGTAATGAAGATATACATTTGCGACCCAAGTGAAGTAGGACATATGATAAAAAGATCAAAAGGCGGAGTTTGATCTTGAAAAAGTTCATCATTTGGCAATCAACTTGTTCAGTTAACTAATGTCACCAGTAGGCGCTTTGATTTGATGAAAATTTACTTTAATCAGACCGAACACTTGTATGTTACACGAGTTGAACCTTTTGATAAATTCTTCAATGACTTTCTAAAGCTAACTATTAACTTCTATTCCTGTCTTCTTGACCATTCTTATTCATATTCTGGTCATTTTGTCGTCCATTAAATTCGTTCCTTTGATCAAACACGAAAGCTTAATTCCAAATACCATTATCTTCGTCTGTCTTGCAAGAAATATACCAGTACACTTGTTGTTGTGTTTAGAAAAGACTAATACTTGAGGCATACAGATTTTAAAATATTCCATGTTTAAAATACACCATCAAATGACCATAAAATAATAATATCTTCAATTCAATCCTTAATCAGCCGGTAAAGTCAAAAGTCTTTCACAGATTGTTCATCTTGAAAGATTTCCTTCGGGTACAAACTTCTGATGTAAACAAATTTTTTTACTGATTCGTTATTTCCTGTGCTATGTAAATTCTTAGAACTACATGGAAACATTTACTTTAACTTTTTACTTTTCCTAGAATTACATTATTCATTTGCAAATTTGAAAAAACAAAATATACATTGAAAAAGTAAGGGGACCGTTGATACAATTCAAATGGTAATGATGTCATCTTTACATCGTTACAATGGAAATTATCATTATACTGTAATTGTAAAGGTATACATCTTACAGGTATTAAATTTATTCTTGATCATCAATGATAAAATTAAGACAATTGATCAATTAAGATCATAATAACAATAAAATTTACATGAAGCATGGCAAATGGGCGAACTGTGGTATTACAGCCAGTAGCGCCAACCACTAGATTCCACCTTGTCCTGCCTTCGTCCACATTTTAGCCCTTACAAGTGTGACTAACCACCACTACTACATTCATCCTCTTGGTTTCATCTACATTTCCCTTCGAATACATTTATTCATTGATTCAACATTCAACATTTAGCAATTGTCCTTAACAAAGGTGATTTGCCTTGACCTCAGTTTACTCATTTGTCTCTATTATATTGCAACAAATTGGTCAATTGAATTATGGCCAGACAGTACGATTATTTATTTAAACTACTACTTATCGGTGATTCTGGTGTTGGTAAAACTGCCATTCTCATACGATTTGCTGAGGATTCATTCAATTCAAGTTTCATTGCCACCATAGGTATGTCATTTCATGTCACCTGTTGATTCTTTGACACTATACACCTTAAATGTTTATCCTTCTGGTCCTCCTTTACCTTCTCCTTTCTGCCTGCATTTGTAATTGATGAAGTAACATTTATTCGCAAGTGACCCACAGGAATTGACTTTAAAATTCGTACTATCGAAATGGATGGTAAAAGAGTAAAACTGCAAGTATGGGACACAGGTTAGTTACACGTTACATGGTCTCCATTTTTTCCCCCTTAAATTGTTAATACAAATGGTCTATCTATTTCCTTATACAGCTGGTCAAGAACGATTCAGGACTATTACCACTGCTTATTATCGTGGAGCTATGGGTATAATGCTTGTGTATGACGTAACAAATTTGAAATCATTTGAAAATATCAAAAATTGGATTCGTAACATAGATGAAAATGCATCTGTTGATGTTGAACGTATAATCCTTGGAAACAAATGTGATGCTGAAGATGAAAGAGTTGTGTCAAAGGAAAAGGGGGAACAGGTATGTCAATTATTTAGAAAAATATAAATGATTAATATAATTAAATCATTTATTTACAATTTACAGCTGGCAATTGAATATGGCACAAAATTTTATGAAACAAGTGCCCTGGCAAGCATCAATGTTGAAGAGGCTTTTCATCAATTAACCCGTGACATCAAGCAAAAAATGGAATTGAGACAGGTAACTTATACACTTGATTACCTAATGTTTACTTTTGATTAGTAGTCTAAGTGATTCTGTTCGAATAAACAAACAACTTAATCAATTACACACTATCTTATATTATACAGAGAGAAGCTACTAATCCAAGTGGAAGAATAAGACCTGGTAACCTTGGTTCAGGTTATGATACAAATCGGGCACATCGTTGGTGGTGTAATATTTTGTGAAAATATCCCCCTTTGAAACCATTTTCTTTGCTCTCTGCCCTTTGTGAACATTTTTCACACTAGATTGGTACAAAGTATACGCTGACCACTAAACTGAACTGATGTAATTGCCCACCTGTTCACGTTGTTCAACTTACACTCGCCTATTGTTTATCGTGTGCCTCATTCGCCATCTCAACAAGAAAAAACAAACAAATGACAACATCGAGCAGATTGGCACGTATGGAGACTGTTTTCTCTTGAATATTTAAATAAACTACTCTTAGTGATCGCCTTGCCAAATTTAATATCAATTGCATTCGTAGACAAATTTGTCAAATTGGTGGTTCTAATGTATTTTAATTATATGAATCGGCCGCACTTTGAGCACTTAGCATCAATTATTTGTCAAGTAGTTCAATTCACAAAGAAGACATCAAAATAATAGTAATAATAGGAATAATCGTTATAATAATTTTAATAATAATAGAGCAGTAAAAAGCAGTTTTGATGAAAGTTTAATGATGAGTCACAATATCAATGAGGCACTAAGCATTGGACAGTGAGTTAATTAATTTAGCTCTAAGTTCGCATAAGTTGTCATTTTCACAGTCACTTGATGACAGCATCAACTCATACCTAAAGGCATCCAGTGCCAATCCACCCAAACAATCAGCTAATTGTGTTTCGGTATCAGTATAATTGCTGCCTGATGAAGTGTTTTTTCTGGATAAAAGAAAATTTTTTCTTTCAGTGAGTAAGTCAATAATTTTAAGATTCAACTGACGTTCGTAATCACCTTGCTGATCAAAAGGATCATTGGTAACTGTGACTCGCTGAGCAAATCGAACATCTGGTTGAGTTGAAGTAACAACATCTCGATAAGATGTTAAAGGTTCACGATCTGGCAATGGTAATAGGTCATAACTTCCAGCAATCGGAGGTAAATCAGAAGGTTGACTTTGAGATGAATGAATTCCATTGGTAGATTGATGAGAAGATGAATTTGTGGTAGTTGTAGATGATGATGATGATGATTGTGGAGGTGGTGGTGGTGGAGGTACAGATTGAGGTGATTGATTAGATCCACCAGTGGTATGTACATTAGATCCAGTACCACCAGGTGGACTAAATGATGCATTGGATGTTGCATTTACGTCATGAAGGGTCATATTACGATCACCAGGGTCTTGAGAACGACTACGACGCATGATTGATGAAAGATTATTTGAAGAATTACGATTATCAGATGTAACAACGGTAGAAAATCCTTGTAACGAAGTAGACGCAGGTAAAGATGGACAAGGTCGATGTCGAATATTATGACAATCAGAATTTGTACTATTTGTACCAGTTGTTGTTATTGTTGTTGATATAGATGTTGTTAAAATATTTGCCTCTTGATAATTTGGTAAAAATGGATTTGTCGATGAATTCATTGATCCAGTTGTAGGTGATATAATTCCTTGTTTTTTAGATTCAACTAAATTATTGATGCATTCAGTAAGTGTTTCACGTGCTTTAACATTAATAGTACTTAATTCATACATAGCAGCTGATGATCCAATTTTATCACTTTTTTCACTTTTTTGTCCAGTTGATGTATTTTTTTTATCTCCTTTAGAGAATAAGAAAAAAGATGTAATATTACCAGCATGATCACGTGTAGATACATCAGTTGTAATTTCTAATACTGGTACAGTAGTTTGAGTTAAAGGATCAGATACATCAACTGGTGCTTCTTTAAGAACAAATACATCACCAGATGCTTCACGTTCTTGTAATTGTTTAGATAAAAATGAAAAGCTAAAATTTTTACTTGTAGCTGAACCAGTAGATGATGAAACAGATGGTGATGTAGATGCAATACTTAATGTTGAACAAGCTGGTATAAGTGAAGATGTTGATGAAACATTTGAACTACCAATTGGTAAAGATGATGTTGAAGTTAATTGATTCGATGAGTTTTCGCAAGTTAAAATTAACAAAATGTCTGGAAGAAGTAATAAATGTCCTTGAAATGATTTTTCTCTGTTAAAACGCCAAGTAACTGAACCTTCAGCTAAAACATTTAACGAGTTGATAGTTAATGAATTATATTTAGGATAAAATGGTGCAATTTTGTTTTTAAACCAGGATAAAAATTCAAATTCTGATTTTCTTTGATTAACACCATGTACAATTGATTTAATAACATTGAGTGCTGAATCAAATGCAGCTTTAGCTTCAGCTTCTTTACGACTAAATTCACCACCAGTTGATGTATCACTTAATGAATCAAATGTATTACGAATTTCAGCAACAAGTAATGGATATCTCATAATACGTTGAAATGGTGCAGCAAGTAAATCAGTTAATCGTAATTTAGTCATTAAATGACTTGATTCAGCTTCAGCTAATAATATAGCAAATGGTTTAGAACTTTTTGTTTTACTTTTTAACAATTCATTTGCTGGAACATAATTAGAACAAAATAATGAAAATTCTTCCATTAATTGTTGACCATAGGTTGAAAATACTGTTTCAATTATATTAGCAATTGCTTTCCAATCAATTTTGTTACGTTTTTCAATTAACAATGGTCGTATATCTTTTAAACATTTATAAAAGTTTACATGAAGATCATTCAATTGATATAAATTAGAAAATAATATATTAAGTTCATCTTTGGTCAATGGAGTTTGTGAAACATGTGTAACAATTGGTCGATAAAATAACATATCAAGTAACCATAATTTTTGACCAAATGATTTTTCTGTTCGTAACAATTCAATTGTATTCAATTTTCTTTGTTTAAGTTTTCTTCTAATTTTATCTTTCATCATACTTTTTTCATTAGTAGCTTGTTCAAATTCTTTTGATTTAGTTGTTGTTGTTGTTGTTGTATTACCAGTAACATTATCATTATTTGTATCAACATCACTTGAACAAGTATTAACATTAGCTGATGAAATAACACCTTCTTCAAGTGATTTACTTCGTTTTGTTTTTCTAATGCGTCGATTAATATTTTTAGATGATGAAGCATCAATTGTTGGTGATACATCACCATCATCATCAAAATCAGAATAAAAATCAGATTCAGTAGATGATGATGATGATGATTCATATGAAAGTGAAGATGATGATGATGAAATATATGATGGCGTATTTTCTGACATTCCTCTATTCAATTGATGCACAAAATCAGGTGGTGAACAATTAAGTGCACTCTTAGATTGATTTGATTTAAGAATTTTTGATGGAACAGTAAAGAAAAATGGTCGTTTACCTTCACTTTTACCAACTGAAAAATTACTACGATGATGTGGATGATGATGATGATGATGTGAAAGATTAGATGGATTAATAAAAACATTCGATGGTATAGTAGTATTTTGTATATTGGATGATTTTTCAAATGGCAAACATTGATAAGCTGATGAATTATTTTGTATACTTGTTGAATAACACCAATAATGACATTTAACTTCACATCTCGAGCATACAAGTAAATTACATGATTTACCCCATAATAGATGACCACAAGCTGAGCAATAAACAATTTTAGATAATATATCAAATGGTGGTGAATTAAAAGCATGTCCAGCTGGTACAAGTGTAATTGTAGCAGGTGCACTTTTACCTTTTTTACCACCAGTTGATTGTGATAATTGTTTAGATGAATTAATAATTAAATTACTTTCCATATCTAATTTACCACATTGACCAGTACTAATAAGTCCACTTGGTGATGTAATAATATTTGAATTAGATGAAAATGGACTTGATACACTTGATCCAAGTGATGATGGAAGTGATTTATGTCGTGGACCAGATGAATCAGGATGATTAATATTACTCGAACCACCTGGTTTAGATGTTATTAAAGAATTAAGCAAAATAAATGGTTCTAATTCATTTAGAACATTTGATGACAATGTAAAAAATATCGAATGTGGCAGCAAATGATAAAAAGTTGATAACAGTGAAAATACTCGAGCCATTGATTGTGAATAAGGAATGGATTCTGAATGATCACCTTTCATCGGTTGCCCTTGTACTAAATATTTTAGTATTGTCACTAAATGATCACTTTCAGCAAAAAAATTAGTATCAGCTGGTAAATTGGAATTAGCATCAGTTGTAAGTTGTACGTCAAATTGAAATGCTTCGGTAAGCAATCGACCCATTGATTCACGTGATGATTTTTTCTTTTCTTTAGTTGATGATCCAGAAAATGACATATGAACAGTTGAATGCAACATTCCAATATTTTTAGCTTGATTAAATGATTTAATCATATTTTCTTTTATCGATTCACGAGCAAAATCAATATAAGGTGTAAGTAAATTGTGCAATTGGCATTGATTGTTTCCATTGGATAGGCAAAATGGTGATGATGATGATAATGATGATGTAGATGATAATGATGATGTACCAGAAATTGATGAAGGAGGAGGAGGTAATACACTAAATGAACTAGTCAATAGTAATAATTGATCTTGACGTACAAGTACATCAGGAAGTCCTCTCAAAACCAATGGTGAATCTGGTAATAAAAATATCGAGATCAACTCGAACAAAGCTTCTTTAGTACCAGGTTTAATAAATTGTGTAAATGGTGTATATGATGATGTTGATGTAGAAGATGAAGTTGTAGTCACAGTTAATTCATGTTGTATCAATGTTGCAAGTGAATAAAATAATAAACAATTAATATCCATTCGTAAATTTAATGAATGTGATATTAAACACATCAATTTTTTTGAATCTTTAAGCCAATCTAATTCTTCCTGTGACATTGTACTTGACATAAATGATGCTCTTGATGAACCTTTACGTCTTCCAGTTATTTTTTCTTTAGGATTTTTCGAAACAGTCGATGTAGTACCACTAGAACTTGATGATACATTAGAACCACTAGTATTAGAAATTATTCGTTTTTTATGTGATAAAAGTCGATTAATTAAATCATCAATATCATCGATGTCCATATCTTCAAGTAATTCTTTGGACTTTTTACGACTTCGATTGGATTTAGAATCACTTTGTTTTTTATGTGCAGCACAAGCTGCGAAATTCAAAAGATTAGAATTAACTAATTCACTGGTTGAATTATCATTATTTATACCAAAATTATTGGTAACAATAGATGCATCTGCATCATCACCAGCTGTTGTAATAGCTGTATCATCTTCATCTTCATCATCATCAGATGGATCTTCCATAGATACTATTGATTCTTTAGGTTCACGGAGTAATTCATCTTTAAAAGAATGACTTTTACGATTGCCACTTGAAGAATTAGATTCTTTTAAATATTTTGAAGTGTGCATTTGACGTGACCAGAAATTAGATGAAGAAGTAGTTGGACCCTGTGGAGCAGTTGATACCATTGATCCCATTGATGGATTAAAAATACCTCCACCGGAAGTATCAAAAAGTCCACTGTAACCTTTGGACATGTCATCATATGGTGTTAAACCGGATGATCCACCAAAAGTCGGACCATACATCGCTTCAGGTGAAAGTAAATGTTGTTGTGATGAATGATGAGGAGGAATATTTGATGAATTTGATGGTGGTGATGTAAAAAATGGTTTAGGCAAGTAGTTACGTTTTCGACGGACAGTTTTTAAACTTAATTTAAGATTTCTTATACGAACTTCTGCTGATTCAATTTGCTCCTGTGGAGCTTTATTATCTATCAGCTGATTAAGGAATTCTTTTTCCTTTCGATAATACTCTTTGAGTGTTTTTTCACGAGTTTTTTCACACGCTAATTGAGCAGATTCCACTGCTGGTAGTGGTGATGTAATGCTTGGGCCAGATGTTAAATTAGGACGTGAATTTATATGGACAGATGATGAAAATGGAGGTGAATTTTGATGGTCAATCAAATTAATTGTTGATGACATTATAGATGGATCAACACTAGTAGTCAAAGGACTTAAAGGCCTAGATGATCTAAAGCTGGACAATGAAGATGATTGTTGAGCAGATTGGGGAGGCTGCTGTGACAAATGAGACAATGAAGCAATTGAGGGTGGTAATGGATTACTTGATGAAACACCATCATTGGTAATACCAATTTGTTGTTGTGTACCAACATTACTACTAACATGTATATTAGAATTAGATTGATTAGTTGGTGCATTTGCTAAATTATGAAGTACACCACTTGTTGCAGGTGACAGTAGTGACGATTCATCAGGTCCGGATAATCCGGATGAATTTACTGTTGGTAATATAACAGTCAAAGAAACATATGCACCTGCATCTTTAATTGTTTTCACAACTAAACTATGATCAGCATTAAAAACACGTGTACCATTAACTTTGACAATTTTTTGTCCAGGACGTATACCAGATCGATCAGCTGCACCTCCAGGTGTAACAGAGGCTACTTCAACAGGATTTGAGCCGGTCACTTTAAAACCAAATCCTCTTTCATCTTTTTGAACAATAATAGTTCGTTGTTGTTGTTTAATTAATGGTATACTATTTGATGAATTTGCAGATGATGACGAGGCTGAAGAATTATTCAATGGTAAACCAATACCAATAGCCGAGGTACCACCCGTCATGATGTTTGTATGATGATGATTATTGGATAAATCAGTAAAATGTTGATTATGTTGACAATTAGTGTTCACAGAGGCTGAAATTGATGAGTGGCCTTTACGAAAAAGAGAACTGGCCATTGATGCATCTCATCTTCACAATCTCTGAATCGTACAGCCCTTCAGTTGAGTCGAAAACGAGTCGTAAGCAGAATGAAGTAAAACCAGATAAAATCGTTTGCCACGCCATCTGCAGATGAGCCAGATGAGCCTAAGTTAAGCCCATATCTACAGATTCAAAGCGTAAAGGAAGATACAACAAGGAGAAATACTTGTATAATATACAGTAAAGTAATGCAGCAAGTTGTAATTGACTACACAAGTTGCAATTGTCAGTAATTCCATTTTCATCATCAATGACTCGAGTGGTTTTGATACATCCTCAAAAGTTGGTGACATCATCCACTCTTTTTTATTTTCATCATCCTTGGTGTAACACCCATGAATGATGATGATTTTTTAGATTCACCTGTTGTTCTTATTCTCTTGTATATATACCATTGACAATAGTCTGTTAAAAGTGCATCAGTGATCACTTTGTCAATCGAACATTTAAAGCCTATCCTGGTATTTCATGCTGATTTCATTCAATTCACCACCTTATTGACTTTTACAAACTGATTTTGACTTGACATTCTTTCCTTTTACCAGCAGCACCAGCAGCTTCAGTAAGTAGTCAACTGACAAAAAAAAGGCGTCTCGTCGACACAGAGAGACTTGCAGTGCAAACGATAATCTGGTGAATTGGAGTTAATTTATTTGACCAATGTGACATACTGGTTGGCTGGACACATATGGTAAATAGCAAACGAGCGGATGGATGAAGAATGTTGAATGGCTGTTGCCCTTTTGCAATGCTCTTTGGTCTTTCTTGTACATTTTCTTCTCCTTTTTCTTTTGTTTCTTCCTGCGAGGCCTCCCTTGGTTTGTTTGTTGGGTGATCACCCGTCGAGCTCTCTTTTACTTGTGACTTTTCTCGGTAAGAAGAATCGTTTGCTTGCCACAAGGCACTCTCACGACTCACGGAAAAAACTCAAATGACCTCGCCGAATATGCTTGTTCAGACGAGAAAAAAAACATAAAACATGAATTTAATCAGTGAGAGTACACAGGGTTGACTCTCTCTCTCTCTCCCTCTCTTTCTCTCTGTTGCTTGCCTGGTAAACATTTTGCCCTAATAGATGATGGTAAACTTCTACTCCACTTCCTCAGTAGATATCCAAGTCAAGGACTTTTAAACAGGTCACCCATGGTTGATGTATCATTTGTCCTTGCAAAGTAACGTAATGATTATTCTTTTGGCATCACAATTTAACTTGATGGTGTAATTTGTGCCGTTTATTTGGATTCATTCAACAATAGAAGAGTAATTTACAATGACCAGCCTGGATGAACAAACAACCACTGCCTACGTGTCAACAGTGAAAAATGATGTACTTTCAAGAGTTTTGTCAGCAATATTATCTATTGGATAACTAAATTCATTCATTAGGATTGATATCGCTTTTCCTTTCTTTGGTAATTGTCAGTAACTTGGAACTTATTTGACTTTGCTTTTTTTTCCTTTTGAAGTTTCTTCGGTTATCTTTAAATCCATGACTGATGGTCATATGTGTAATTGGATGGATGGTCAGTCGGCTTTTGAATGATCATGAGAAAACTTGACCTTCACTACATCCACCAGTAACATATGGTTGACAGATGCAAATTTTACTTGCATCCATCATCACGCCCTCCTTGTCGTGACTTTTGTTGTTACTGGTACAACTTTTGACGAATCTGCGTTGACGTTTAACACGAGTTGCAAACAGTAGCAGAATGATATCTTCACCATCATCAAACATACAACACAACATACACAACATGTGCTTTGAGTGAGTTGATGTGAGGATGTCCGGTTAATTTTATATCATCATTCGCCCCTCTTTTTTTATATACTCGCGTGAAGCAATTTTATTGTCGCTTTTACTTTCTTAATCTTCTTCTTCTTCTTCTCCTTCTTGTCATGACCGAATGTCACCTCTTTTTTTCGTGCTAATGGACTTACAAATTGCTTGTACACGTAACAAACTACAAACCAGGTAACTTGGTAAACTTTTTAACCGATTCTTTCTTTTCTTCCAGCTTGTCTATAACCTGCAATTCAATCATTTTTTCTCTCCTTGTTGTTGTTGTGGTAAACTTTAACGATAATATTTATTTGACAATTGACTCTGACAATAAAAAAAACAAACTTGTCGTTTACCTGACATCATAATAATGTTTAGTTTGTATCATTTGAAAAATAATAATAACAATGATGAACAAATGAAGATGATTGTGAGGAAGAAACAAAAATTACCAAAAATATTAGTAAAAATTATTATCGTTGTTGTTGTTGTTGTACAATTTAACATTTAAATTGACCATCAATTATTGTCTTGTAAATTTGTGGTGTAAATTGAACGTATAAATCTTGCTCTTTGTTTAGAACAAATATTGGATCTTTAATTTTAGTTAAATCAAATGATTCTTTTTGCAATGAAGCTTTAGGCATTTTCAATGTTGCTGTAATTGGTATATCATATGCTAACCTAATGAACACAGGAATTGCATAATTTGGAAGAACTTTTTTAACTTGTTGATAAATTTCATTGACATATTGACATTGTTGGTCAATTGTCATTGATTTATCAATTTGTCTTAATGCAGCCATTCCAGCACGTCCTTCATTATGATTTATTTTAACACCATAAACAATTACATCGGCCATATTTGATGCTTTCATTAAAACAGCTTCGACTTCAGTTGTTGAAACATTTTCACCTTTCCATCTAAATGTATCACCAGTTCGATCATGAAAATACATGTAACCAAGTTCATCCATCCATAATAAATCGCCAGATGCAAATGCAGTGTCACCTTTTATAAATACATCAGATATTATTTTTTTCTTAGTTTCACTTGTATTTGTATATCCATCAAATTGTCTTAATGGATCTTTATCTATACGTCCAACAAATTGACCAATTTCACCTGGTTGACACATTATACACATTCCATTGTTGTCACGTATTGGTTCACCAGTTTCAAGGTCACATTTAATTACACCAACTGGATATATACGTTTACCAATCCATTTGGGTAATACTTGTGATACAAAACCACATGAACCTTCTTTATTATCTAAATTAATTATTTGTGCATTACCTTCAGATGTACCATATACTTCACCAATACGTTTAAGATTAAATCGTTGTAAAAATGGTACCCATAAATTAGGTCTCATACCATTACCAAATAATAAATTTACTTTATGTAATTTATCTTCTGGTTTAATTGGTTGTGCATATAAATATCGACACATTTCACCAATATATTGTCCAGTTGTTGCATTAAATTTAATACAATCACTCCAATATGATGATGATGAAAATTTAGATGTTACTGCTAATGTTCTACCCAAAGGAATTGCTGATGAACCCATAACGCCACCTGCAAAATGATGTAATGGTAAACATGTATATAATATATCATCTGATTTTAATGACATTGTTTCACTTATACCAATTCCAGAGACAAAATATTTGGAATGTTTAATTACCACAGCTTTTGGATATCCTGTTGTACCTGATGTATATATATAAAATAATTTATCATCGAAATTTCTTTTAACCAATGAAAATGAACCATTTTCACGATCAATTTCACCACGAATATCATATGAATTATCGGGTAATTTTATATTATTACATATATTTTCATATTCATCAACTTCTTCATGGTTTGAACTACTGATTGAACCATTTACCATATAATATTTTATATTATGACCTTTAAGTAATGGTATTACATCAGAAATTATATTAGCATGATATGAATCAAATATAACAGCTTTAGAATTAACACATGATATTGAATGTGCTAATGTATCTAATTTTAAATTATTATTTATAAGTGCTGGAACTATACCAGCTTTTGATAAACCAAACCATGTTGCTAAAAATTCTGGACATGATGTCATAAATAATGATACATCATCACCAGGTTTTAATTTACCTTCATTAACCATAAAATTTGCTATCTTATTAGCATATGTATCAAATTGTGTATTTGTCCAATTTTTTGTATGTGATAATATTGTTAATCTATCAGGATTTTTTTCAGCATTTTGTAAAAATAATAATGGTACAGTTATATTATTATTTTTACATTTTCTTAATTGCTTTTCTACTTTTAATAACATTGATAAACCAAGTAAATCTCTTTTATATGTTCGAGATAAAATTTGCCAATAACTTAAATGTCCCATGATATTTGTTGTTGTTGTTGTTGGTTAATCCACTCGGTTGATTAAATTAATTGACTCATTCACTTGATGATACAAAAAAACGTTCCACGTGCAACTGTTGAATATGAAGAAAAAAAAATCAATCAATTAAATTGAAAAACAAAAATATCAAACAAAATGAAAATGACATTACATATAACTGTTGAATGATTTGATGTGCATTAAATAAATGAATAAAATAAATGTCCTTTTTCATTCAATGTATGGATACTATTTTATCTAATAAAAATAATATAACACGTCATCAATGTGGAAATGAATTTTGTCAGATACCATTAGATAATATTTACAGTTGGTACTGGCCCAGTGACCAGAATACATGAATAAACAAAACCAATCTATCTGGATAAATGTATATGTGTGTATGAAAATGTGAGGGTAATTACTAAGGGTAAAATCATACTGTTAATTGTTTCCTCCAACAACAGACAAATGAATACATTGTTTAACAACTTGAAAGGTGTGAAAATTAATGAGTGACAATTTGACAATTAAAAGTTAAAGACACACTTATCACTTACCTTGAAGTTAGTTTGAGCAGGACCAAGTTGATGGGAAAGAAAGACAGAGTAAAAAACACCAGTTACCAGTTAATTGTGTTCTTCTTTTCACTCAGAGGGCAGACTTGATGAACCATCAACAGTCACATGGATAGACTAACAAAGTACACATTCAACAGTGCAAATATTGAACTGTTAAATTCAAATGATAAGTACTTGGGTTGAGTATCCATTCATTTGATATACCAGTATGATTGATCAATAAGTATTGATATCCGTTTCAAAGATTCATTGAGGCACATTCACTGTATATTAATGATGATGATGATGATGGTGATGACGATTGTTCGAACAAAATGAAACACCTTTGATGTCAATTATATAATATGAATAAAAGATTGTTTGATGACATCATCAAATATGTAAGAAAAAAAAGATGACACAACAATTTATTCCAAACTTGTGCACAACAATCATCAAATTCAATCAGTTATATAATCAGCCAGTTGATTCGAGTATGTAACAGGAATGTCTTTGATCCTCCTTCAACAAGACAGACTTGTTGATAGGCCTCGATTTAACCAATCACACTAGCCAATCAAAATAATTACCTAACAAGGCAATTAGATTCAAGTTCACAGACAGTTTAATGGTATGTCAGTTGAATATCAAAAGGCAAACTGTTCATAACAAAGCTGCAGCTGATTACATTGAATTTTAGTTGCGTCATCTGGCCGACAAAAGTATAGGCTTTTCCTGATGGTAAAAATATTATTATTACTTGAATTGATTTATTTAATTAATTGTATAATTACAACAATAAATTCAAGGTTTAACCTTACAATTGGTATGTTTGTCATTTTTTATTTAAATATCAATAGAACATTACTTGTTTCACATTTCAATAAAACATTCTTTACTTGTTAATATATACATATTTTCACTATTATCCACATGTTTAAGGTGAAGAATCGATAAAAGCTCATCATTACTTGTCAATATTCAATTGATACAACAAAAAAATATTTATCTGAATATTGCATCATACTCATGTGAATTGCTTCCTCTAAAGGAATGACAAATGATTTAGTCGTCAAACTGTCGTCCGTAGGAACTTCATAAACAGTTACTTACGTTTGTATGTTAGTATTTACGTCATTGAAAAAAATCAAGTTTGCAATTTGGTGTTAACACACATTAAACACATTTGTTGCTTTTTCATATCTTCGTATAAACCCGAATGAATCTGATTCGGTTTTATCATGTGTTTTGATCAAGTTGCAATCATTTTGTCACCAGATAAATCAATTAAATTACCGTCATCATGCAATCATTATTGCATATTCCCAATACATTTGATAATTTTATAAAGCAATCAAATTAAGATTAAATTTTACTTATGAGATTTTATTTATTAAATTTGTTGCGTCTTCATCATGTGTGTTTCTTCGTCTGTCTGGCAAACTCGGATGTTATCTACTCGAATAATTTCGCCCAATCATTACTTGTCACTGGTCATTTCTATTTAAATTTTTTATTTAGAACTTACATGATTGAAATATCTCAAATCTAACATATATATATTTATATATTTGAGTCAGTGAATAATCATTGACAATCCGATCTATGGAATATTCAACTGAAAGAACCGGTTTTGAAAAACAGCTCCCTCTATATGATCGAGTGGCAATTATTATCAGCTCGCCATTTGCACTACAAACACATTGGACACAGTCGGGACATCCAAATTATCCATCAAAATTTTCATTGTTCCCAATGAAACTAAGGCTTCATCATGAAGTCTTTTCCTATGTACATCATCTTTTGCATCTTTTTAAACATTCATCAATATTGGTCTCATCCGACTAATGTATTTACATCGGATTCTCCTTCAATAACATCAAACAGCGGTCGTAAAGTTAAATGCCAGAGATATAATAGTACTGCTTGCTCAGTAAATCACTCTAATTGTACAGGTATTGATGATTGTGATTTTTGTTATTCATTACATAACTTCACAACTACTCATCCTGGACCTGAACCACCAGTTTATAAAGGATGCTGGGAAACTGCTGGTGACGATTGTCGTACAGATCGATGTATAAACAAGAACAAACAAAGAGATAAATTTCGTTTTTGTTGCTGTAATTCCGACAACTGCAATGCAAATGTTACAAATGCCGAAGTGTTTGATACTTCCAATAAAACTATCGGTAAGGATAATTTAATTGAATTCAATTATATTGATTAAATTTCTTTTCTTTCTTTCTTTTTTGCCAGATATGCGTACCTTTACGCAAGTAAGTGGAAATACTAATAATGATAATCATCAAGTTTCCAAATTTATCATTATTTGCTTAATATTTATCGTAATACTACCACTTGCTGTTTATTGGTATATTCAACGTCGTAATCCACCACAATTTACTGGTGTTCCTACCTCAGATGATACACTTCCAGGAATTGTAGCTGTGCCATCAAAACCAATTGGTCCGGTCCATTCACTTGAAGAAAAAGCCAAAGGTAAATTCGGTTCAGTATTTAAAGGACAACTTGGCCATGATGAACCAGTTCAATATGTTGCGGTAAAAGTATTTCCACCGCAAGATCGTGAATCATGGAAACATGAATGTGAAATTTATTGTTTACCACAAATGAAACATGAAAATTTACTAAATTTTTTGGGTTGCGAAGCTAAAGGTGATCCGGTGCAATCATATTGGTTGATAACCGAATACCATGATCTTGGTTCACTACATGACTATTTAAGGGGTCATATTGTGTCTTATGCTGAATTACTAAAAATTGGTCAAGGAATTGCAAGAGGTTTAGCATTACTTCATGATGAATTACCACCACGTGGAAATGAAGATTTAAAACCAACAGTTGCTCATCGAGATTTTAAATCGAAAAATGTTATTTTAAAACCAGATTTAACACCTTGTATTGCTGATTTTGGTTTGGCAAGAATATTTGAACCATCTGAACCACACATCGAAGCACTTGGACAAGTTGGTACTCGTAAATATATGGCACCAGAAGTACTTGATGGTGCTATTTCATTTACTAAAGATTCTTTACTACGAATTGACATGTATGCATGTGGCCTTGTTCTATGGGAACTTGTTTCAAGATGTTCAGCTCAATTAGAACCTGTACCTGATCATAAACTTCCATTTGATGATGAAGCTGGTCCTAATCCTGGTATTGAAGAAATGGCTGATATTGTGGTTGCACAGAAAAAACGACCTAAATTACCACAATTTTTACCTGAATATGAAGATGAAATGTCTGTCATATGCTCAACAATTGAAGAACTTTGGGATCAAGATGCTGAAGCTCGACTCACTGCCTGTTGTGTTGATAGTCGTTTATCTGGTCTTCTTCACAACCTTCAAATGAAAAATGAAAAAGAACAAAATAATACGAATCATCAAGAAAATAATTGATGTGTATAATTAACATTGTATTGAAATGCATGAATGATACTCATGTTATTTATATATGAGTGAAATAAGTGAGAAGAATTTATCTTTTTTTTTCTTTTTTTGTTTGTTTTGTTCTAATGTTGGTTGTAGTTGCATCTTAAACCATGCGAAATAACTATTTTAACTGCGGTACTGAAACTTGTGTCGGATGCTTTGTAAGTAGATGAAGAGAAAATGAAGAAGAGAAGAAGAAAAAAATAATTACTACTTATTTTAACTTTTGAATATTTTGTACAAATATGGACTAGTTCATTAATGAATTTATCAATGCATCATCATGATTTTCTTTCTCAAGAAGAAAAGACGAAGAAGAAGAAAAAAGAAAAATAATCATGAGAAAATATTAAAGTCATTCAATATCAATGTATCCGGACAAATTCGAAATTGAAGAAAATTGTAAATCCTCATGTTATGAAAATGAAGTCGTCTCATGTGTGAAATAAGAAACAACCACAACAACTACAACTACAACAAATCATGTCTTCGAATTACATCTGCAGTACATTTTGTTCAATATTTAATATTTTTCCTACGATGGATTTTGTAACATTTTCTAAAGAATAATATAAAAAATCTTAAATCAACTCTACTTCACTTTGATAAAAATACATTTGTTCGCCTTACACATCATATTGCATAATAATTTGTTCATCTGTCACCTTTTGAACTTACTGACATCATCTACCTCTTTATTGGAGAGTTTTATTTTTTGGCAAATGAAATATTTGTATATTTATTATTATTATCATCACTATTAATATTATTGAAGTAACATCTACATCTTTTTCATCAACATCATCATCGGTTTTTCTTTCTCTCTTTGTCAATGTCAATTCAAATGGATAATTTTGTAAATAACCACATTAACTACATTTAATCTATGTAGAAATTAGTTTGTAATATATCGTTTATTTTGACACTTGATACATGACGATTACATATACAAGTGACTATTTTATTTTTTTTCTTCTTCTTCTTTTCTCCACAAGTTATGGAATTACTTTTAATTCTTGCCATTTTTTTGAAATAATGTTAATGTTTCTTTACTTTGATTTGTAAATAACATTAACTTAAGGAGAAAAAAAAAACTTTTCAGTTCCTGACACTTATTAATTATACAAAGGATTCATTGTAACATCTTAACTACATCTTTTATCCTTCTCTCTGATTTGTCTGGTTTGTCATGATGTTTCTATTCTGTTCTAAAGATACATTTAGTCAGTTACAGATACAATTTATACCCTCAATATATGACCAATTGAGATTGTAGTTAAAATGTTATTCTGTATACAGCAAGAATCATATGTATATTGAAAGATTATACTACATTAACAAGTGTGAAATGAAAAGTGAGACTTATTCAGTGAGAAAAAAGCCCGAAAGTCAAATTAATCGAATATTTGCAAGTAACTCAATGTGAGAGAACATTAGAACACATCCTTTCATTTCCTTTGATTTAAATATTTTTTTTTCTTCCTTTTTCCATCATTTACACAACTTGTGCTCACACCAAAATGAGAATATCAGCAATTGGAAAACAAATTAAACAGCTCAATACTGCCTATAATCGGATCATCATTATTACTATTATTACTATTATTATTATTATTGCTATTATTATTACTACTGTGTACCTGAATGAATAAATGATAGTTGAGAAAAAAAGAAAAAAACATTTTTAATAAACTTTTCTCTGTCTATTTTCTTTACTTTTTTCTTAATCGTATCTGTCAATGACATTGATTTACTTATTTTATGTTTCATCATGTCTTCTTCTTCATTCCTTCCTCTTTCTCTCTTTCTCTGTCCATTACTATTAAATGATGTGAATCATTTGCATTTGACATTGACAAGATGGTGTAGTTTATTAGTTGAATGAATCACCGGTGACTCGGTTACATGGTTGTTTATAAGGTCATTAAAATGCTTTGCCATTTGCGTATGTATATATATTCATATTTGCATTTGAGACACGTGGATTTTTCAACAAAAGAATTACTTTTGCGTAACAATACTTTTTTTGTTGACGCGGTAAATCAAAATGTAATCTATTTTTTTTTCCTCTCTCTCTCTCTCTCTCTCTCTCTCTCTCTCTCTCTCTCTCTCTCTCTCTCTCTCTCTCTCTCTCTCTCTCTCTTTATCTCTCTCTTCTTCTTCTTTACTCTCATATCTATAATGAAATATCAATCAATATGAATATGAAGAAATTAATTGATTAACTTATTTTATTCTTATCCACGGTAAGAATAGGTGTAAATGGTTGATGATGATGAAGCAAGTTACTCAGGTTCATTTACACTTAAATGTAAGATAATCTGATAAGTAATTTAATATCATCATCTTGTTGAATACACGTATATCTTGTAATTTGTTTAAATAAATATATTTTCACTTGGTAACACTTTTATATCAACCAGAGGAATTTTTTTTTTGGTTTTTAATCCAAATATTGAAAAGATTGGTCAAGTAAAAAAAGTTAACAAACGCATAATTAGTGAAAGTTAATTGTTAAATGTTTACACACATTGACAGCAATAAATGTGTATCCTGGTCCTGATATACTTAGTGAGGTCAGTCGAGTGGGAAAAGATACATTTTAAGCCTCAAGTTAAAGGCGAGAGTCGATTAGGTGGAGGCCTGATTTGCTTTTTTTTGGGACTTTCCCAAATTCGTGAATGCAGGTTAAGATGAGTCATATTTAAGGAATTTCACTGACTGACTGGTTAACGAGATAACGCTTGACTGATTGTACAATAACGTTAAACTTTGTCTCTTAACCATTACCTATTGAAAGTATATTTAATTCCTCTGTAACTTACATCATCATCATCATTTTCATCATCATCATATGGATGCTCATACAAATACGTATGTTGTTATCACGTCATTTCCACTTTGTTTGATGGTTTACTGGACACACATTGTTCTTTCTCGGAAATGCGCCAGTGGACTTTCCTAGTTGTTCAAGTCAAAAGTATGAGTCACATTGAAATGCTGAACTGGTTGACTTGAACCAGAAAAGGATTTGCGCACAACATTTCATTAGAGGTGAACAAATCCTCTGCTGGTCCTGTTTACTGTGATTTTACTTTTTCGGCAATAGTAAGTTACATTTACCAGTTGGAGAGAAGAAAATACCGATGTACTTGATGGATAAATTGTACATAATTGATGATGAATATATATGTATACAATAGTTAGAACAATCAATGAGTCACTTGCTGATAGATGAGTTAATTAGTACACACAAGATACACAACATGTCAACAAGTACATGAGAGAAGATGCATACTTTTAACAACAACATTGATGCGGGACTTTGTTTATAGGGAATGTTGTGAAGATGCTGAAAGTTGGTTTGACTCTATTTTGTGGATACGAGTAGAAAATTCTTCATTGGTCCACTGATGACTCCCCTTTTGTTGCCCTGTTCAACAACAAACGCCTTATTGTGTCAGGCTGGTATAAATAGAGTATTTCAACAAGAGGTACCAACACTTGTCTTACCACGCGCACTTCATGCACTTGACACAACTTGCTGTTCACAATTGCAACTTATACACTATTTTTTCATCTTCTTCTTCTCTTGTCATCATAACACTTGGACGTCTTCTTCTTCTTCTTCTTGTCTTCACGAGACATCTCATCTGTTGTTCTATTTGATCAACTTTATTTGTCATCGAATTAACATCTTTGTCACATCAAAGTATCATCATTCAAATCAACACCGGCATTTTTTTCTTGTTTGTCGTCAAATTGATCAACTTTTCACACTCAATTACATCATTGACATCAAGTTGATCAATCTGGTACTTTATATTATCTGGTTAATATAGCATTATATGATAAAAATAATTGATCAAAAGTGTTAAAATTTGATTTATATATATTTAAACTTGTTATTTATGACTGCGACAACGTTGACACACAGTCCTCTTCAATCATCTTTTAAATTATCATCCTTTACATTAACAAGTATGGATAGATCTGATATTGATTATCAAATGATACCTAATTCTATGGAACAATCATCTAATGATAATATCAATATGAATCATCGTAATCGGCCTAATTTATCATTAGAAATGCCAAATCAAGATTCATTACAAACACCTGATTGTATGCCATCTGAAAGAGAATCAAGAGGTTTCTTTCCAACTATATATTCATCTGGTCTTACACCAGCTGATTATTTACCTACACCAACTATTTTACATAATTCATTACCAACACCAACTATTGAGGCCTTAATGAGAGAATCAATGAATGATTCAGCATCAACTAATACAAATCAAACTCATCAACCTCATCCTTTGGCTCCTATTGCTGCTAAATCTGAACCTCCAATGGATATTCCTGAACCTGTTCAAGATATTTCAACGGAATTTCAAGAAATGCATCAACAGCAACATCATCAACATCCTCATCATCATCATCATCCTCATCATCCTCATCACTCTCATCCACATCCTCATCATCATTCACATCATTCACAACAACAACAACAACAAAATCAACAATTACATCAACAACAACCACATATACACGAATTGACCAATGATCCACAGTACTTTGATATGACACCTGCTTTGTCACCTGGAGCATCTTCATCTAATTCATCATCTCCATCGTACTCTCATGATGACCATTCTTTCTCTGGTGATTATTCAACATCACCACGTTCTATTGGTATGCCTGGTAATAATTATCATGATCCATCAAGAAGAAAAAGTGGTCGACCTACCAAAAAACAACAATATGATCAAATGGTTGAAAGAAAACGTAATATGGAAGCTGAAAATCTTAAATTAAGAAAAAAAGCTGAAGATTATGAAACTGCTTGTAAAAGATTACGTGAAAAATTATTAACTCTTATACAACCAAATAATCGACCTGTTGTTCAAGTTATCTAAGTTTATTCTTCTTCTTCTCCTTTTTTCATCTCTATCTATTTTCATAACAATAATTGTCACATCGAATTATAACATCAACAAGATTAAATTTAACAAATTTAACATTAATTCTTTTCATCCAATATTTATGAATGAAAAAAAAAAGAAAGCACAAATTTTTTTCTCTCTTCTTTCTCACATAAAATTATATTTCATACATATAAATTTTACATTGTTCATGTTATTTCATGGTAAACTTTAACCACCGATAAATTGATTAAGTTTACCTTTTAACACTAAATTATAAATCTAAACATCGAGTCAATAAAGTATACATTTTTATTCCAATCATTTTGTTTTTTGTTTTTCACTTTTTGTTTGTTATTTTAAATCTATTATTAGCTGAGTATAAAATTCAATTGAATTGCTAAAACGTTGAATAATACTTAGTAAAAACAACTTGTCAACAATTTGATGCAAATTGAAGGTAACAACAATATCAAAACATGCAATTAACTAATGTACATTACATTTGTTGACAAGATAAAAAATTAACTTTTTACACTATTTCAAGAATCACTGTGATACTATGATATATCAGACAGTGTATATTCATTATCAACCCGGTGGCCATGGCAATGAGCTTAATTTAGGTTCATCACAATCTATTTCTTGGCACTTTAAGGGGCAACAGACAACAACAATTACAAACACAAACACCAACACTTATTCAAAGTCAAATTCACTGTTTGTTTCTTCTTCATCTGTTACTTCTTCTTGGGTTAATATTAATCAAACCCTTGTATTCTTATGATTTAAATACAACTTTCTTAATTTAACTACCAGTAAATAAAACATCGGTAAACATGACCAAAGTGTTTGATGTGTTTTTGTCGTTTTTTCTTATTATTGAGCATTTCTCATGTTACATTTACACATTTTTGTAAGAATGTTCATTGAATAATATATACAAATAAAAAAAAAGTAAATTAATACCCTCTTTACTCAATTATACCATCTTGTCAACAGGTGTGAAATGTTGTCAACCAGACAAAAGAAAGAAACGCTTGGAAGAATCTAGATACATCTGTATGAGAGAGAAAGAGAGAAAAAAAACCCAACTTAATTAAAAAGAAAAAGTAAATGCTGGTACAAATATTCAATGAAAGCTGATGCAATTACACTGTACCGTTTCACTTTCCAACAAAAAATTATTTTGCCGAAAGGCTGTTAGAAGTATGTTGAATGTAAAAACCATTTCTTGGACTGACGTGTTACTGGTCACGTAATTGAGGCTAATTCAACAAGCTGATTATCATTCTTTCTTTTTTACACAAGCAGAACAAAATAGTTATTTAAGAGTTATATTTTATCTCATCTACTCATTATTATATGAAATAATCACAATTAATAGAAACAAACGATGACAAATGAATAATAGAACATCTTCAAACGAGGGTCTATCGAATTAAGCGCCCCCTGGAATACTCATGGCACAGCTGATTGGCTCGTGGGTTCGTTTGAACAAAACTAATGGACAAATTTTACTTGTTAAATCAGTTAGACAACTTACTACTGGTTATAATGTTATATTTTATGGATCAGATGCATTTAGTTTACCTAGTCTACTCAAATTACAATCATGTAAAGAAAAATCTATCGTGTCAAGATTAACAGTTGTTTCACGTGCTAACACACTCATTTCATCAGTTGCTGCAAAACATCATCTACCTTTGATACCTTGGCCATTAAATTATACTAATGGTATAAAATATGATGTAGGCTTCGTTGTATCTTTTGGTCATTTACTACCGATGGAAGCAATTCAAGAATGCACATATGGTATCATTAACATTCATGCATCTCTTCTACCTCGATGGAGAGGAGCATCACCGATTCATCATGCAATTTTAGCTGGTGATGAAGTTACAGGTATAACTGTAATGAAAATTGACCCATATAAATTTGACACTGGTGATATTATAAGCTACCACGAGTATAAAATGCCACATCGGCCCGTATTCGCATCAGTTCTTAGTGATCTAGCACAACTAGGTTCACAAGCTTTGGTTGACACACTTATCAATCTAAAAAGTACCATTGCTGATGCTAAACCTCAAGGTAAAGATGGTATTACCAAAGCTCCTAAACCTAAATCATCAGATGCTGTGATTAATTTTACCAAGATGACTTCATGTCAGGTAGATCGTACAATTCGAGCTCTTAATGGATTAATGACTTGTTACACTGAATGGATTGATGGTTCCAAACTACGTCTTTACAATGTAATTGATCCTGAAATAACAGCTACAGCAAAAATTGATGAATTATTAGAACCAGAATTTGGTATAACACAAGTTGGTTCAATATTTTATCATCCAATACGTCGTGAATTATGTTTTAAATGTGCAGATGGTAAATGGATTTCCTTTACATCGGTCAGTCCTGTTGGTAAAAAAATTATCTCTGCTTTAGAATTTTACAATGGATACATGAGTAAACTTATTAACAATAACAATAACAATAAAGTAGTACATGATTTAATTAAAATACCTAAAAGTCGTATACGATCAAAGGTTAAAACGTAAAATATTACCTTTTGTACATAGAATGATCAAGATTCTTGATATTAATGATGATAAAATGTAGTATAAATATATTTAAAATGTTACTTTGTCCTTTGATTGATTTAATTACTTTTCTGTTGATGGAATTACCAAATGTAATCAATTGATTCATTTATATGACTTTAATAAGAATGAAGGCCTAATCAATGATACTTGATGATATATAACAAATGATGCAACAGGTGCCGTCAATTTAAAAGTGAAACATCATCATCATCATCATTTTCATCACAAACAAGTACGATGACCGCATTTGACTGTCAACAACAACATGAATAACAATCCAACCTACTGGTGACTCCACTTGTTCAAGTAAAACGACTGTTGAAAATAAAATAAACTTACTTGTTAACTTCATACACAAACACACAAACAACACCGTCAGGCATAACGATGAAGGTTGACTTGGAAAATCCCAAACTCTCTCTCTCTCTCTTTTTGAATCTTTTTGAATCTTTTTTCTTCTTCTTTCTCACTTTTTTGTTACTTTTTTCGCTCTCTTTGCCTTCTTTTTTCCCTTCTTCTTCTTCTTTAACTTCACATGAGTGAAAAACTTGTGTCAAGTTTGTTTGTATCTGTGTGTTGATTAAAGTTGAAAATTCACCAATTTATTCAACTTGTGCATCCGCCTTTTACCTTCTCATGGCCATTTTAAATTAATCTACAACATGATTCACATTTTATATTCATTTTAAATCATTTCAATTGACACTGATGAACTAACTAATTGTTGTCTAATCAAATACTTATCTTTAACCTTTTTCCCTCCTTCAATAAGTTTACCTGGTTAAATTATTTTACATTTGATTTGAAATCAATAGTCCTCACATTTAAATTATACTTGTGTATATCACTTTATCAAAGTCAACAAACCACATAAATATATACAAGAACAGTATTCAAGGATACAAATTATAATTGACAATTTGCATCATTATCTTTACAATTAAACCTGTTAAAGGATAATTGTCATATAAATTTAACTTCCTGCTTGTAACTACTCAATAAGGTACGAATTTTGTATTAACTTTAAAGGGTTACTTTAATTTTAAACTTAGTTCATGATACTTGTCTACAAAGGATAACAAATTAGCATAACTAACTGTCACCCTGTATAAATGGGCTAACAATGTTAATCTACCGAATGTTGTTGTATGTCAAGTTAAACTAAGTGACTAACTAACCAATTGAATGAATGAATGAATGAATGAATGAATGTTGTTGTTGTTGTTGTTGTTGTCACCACAATCTGCACTTGGGCAATAGACAAGGAACATTTGAAAAGGTCAACGGATTTAGACTTGATTGCTTCGTAGTTAATTTTAAAATGAAGGTAAAAAAGAATTAGTAACTCACTCAACACGCATTGTCAATTGTTGTTGGTGTTGTTATCTACTGGAAAGAATTTACAAACACTCCAATACATTAATAATTGCCCCTCAACAAATAACATGGATGTTACACTTGAACCTTTTTTCCTTTTTCCTTTTTCATTTTATCAATTTCAAGGTTTTCATGTTGTAGTAGTGTTAACTCTTTACACACGTAGTATAAAAGTAAATTTTTTAACTTTTAAACTGTTAAAAAGTATTTTTCACTTTTGCAAGTGATACATATAACATTTATATATATAACATATAACAACGAATAACTTTTTAAATCAACTTATCAACTTTGTCTTGTACAGTTGTTGTTGTTGTAACTTAACTTAACTTAAGTTATATCTCAAAAGTGTTGTGATTTTTATTTGTTTCTTCAATTCAAGTAAAAAATGAAATTATCATACTTTATTCTATTGATGACCCTTGTTGGCATCACTTGTGCTCAATATGATGAAAGTGCCTTTGATCTCGATGATGCAGCCAGTGAAGAAGATTTATCTGTTGCTGAAACTGTTGGTGGTGGTGGTGGTAAAGGAGGAGCTGCAGGTGGAAAGGTAATTTAATCATCATCAATAACATTGATCATCATCATCATCATCTTATTTGATAAGATCATCATCATTAATCCAATTATCATTTTAATCCAACAGGCTGGAGCAGCTGGTGGTGCAGTTGGTGCCTTCGCCAAAGGAGGAAAAGCAGCGTATGTTCATTTAATCATTTAAATCATCATACATGTTTTTTTTCTTTAATCATCACATATGATAAAATATAACATTTAACTTATCATTGTTTACTTTCTTCCTTTTCTCTCTTTCAACACATTTCGTAATATATACTTATTGTGTTAATTTGTTCAGTGCTGGTGGAAAAGCTGGAAAGGTAAAATAATAGATGACAATTACTTTGATGATATTTATACAATTGAAATATTTGATTATTTATTTGGTTAATTAGGTTGGAAAAACTGCAGGTGCTGTTGGTGGAGCCGCTGGAGCAGCTGGTGGTAAAGTAAGTTTGATAGAACTTTGTTATCGAATTGATGAAACATTGTGTCAATTAACATTGTGTGTAAATGTTATTCATTAGGCTGGTGGTTTTGCATCTGGTGGTGGTGCTGCTGGTAAATTTGGCAAGAAATTTGGTAAAAAAGGTGGATTTGTCAAAACTGGTGCTGCTGGATATAATAAGAAATTTGGTAAAGTAGCAACATTTGGTACTGCTCAAGGATTCGCATTTGGTAAAGCTGGTGGTTTTGGTGCTGCTGGTGGTGCAGTTGGTGGAGCAGCCAAAAAAGGTAATTTAATTAAGTGAATATATATTTACATGTTTTCTATTGACAAATAATTTAATTTGATTAATTATTTATTATTATTTATTTTATCATCAACAGGTGCATTTGCCAAAGGTGCTGGAGCTGCTGGATTCAAAAAAGGTGCTGCTGGTGGAAAGAAAGGATTTGCTGGTGGAGCTGCTGGAGCAGTTGGTGGAAAAGTAAGTTTACAGTATTTAACCTAATTATCTGCAATTTTAATCATCATCAATCAATTATTCATCAGGCTGGAGCCGCTGGTGCAGCTGGTTATGGAGCCAAAGGTGGCAAAGCTGGCAAAGCTGGATTCGCCAAAGGTGGTGGTGGTGGAATCGGTGGTTATGGACGACGTTAATCACACCGCAAATCACATGGATTACCTTATTAACCACTTATTTGACCCTCAAATCAATCAAATACTCTTCTTCTTCTTATTTACCACTAAATTTAATCCTCCATTTGGCCATTTTGTCAGTAAATCTATCTTCCTTCCCTTTCTTTTACTCCCATTCTACAAAAGTTCACTCTTTTCAACTTATGTTCTAGAATATGTTCTTAACTTGTTCGAAAATGTTTACTTTTGTCACTAAATTTTTCTTCTCAATTTATGTGGTTCAAATAAATTGAACAAGGCAATTGTTATCAATATTCATGATATTTGTGTGATTTAACTTAAGTTGATTGAATGAAGAAAATTTACAAATTTAATCATCAACTTTATTGATCAAATTACAGTGTGTAAGTTGTTTACGGTTGAAGTGTGAAAGTTATTGCCAAAAAAAAGTGTTAAGTTAAAATTGTAAATTGAAATTCAAATGATTTAGTGATCAGAATTAAAAATGGTCGCTTCCTTCGTTAACTTGTTGATATTAATTGGATGTATTGATCTTTCACAAACAGTGTTCGATGGAGAATTCGATCAAATAAAAAACTTTCCTCATTCTGTTTATGTACAAGCTCATTATACTAAATGGCTTTATGAAAAAAATCATGATTGTACTGGTGTTCTTATTGATTATAAATGGGTTCTAACTGCTGCATCTTGCATAAAAGATGGATATGAAATGCGTGTAAGAGTTGGATATGAATATGGTGGATGGTTTAGACGTATACCGATTTTTGAAGATTGGGATTATGTGGATAAAGTATTTTTTGCTGATGATAATCATACACATGGTGAAAAATGGAATAAAAATGTTGCTCTCCTTTTATTACATGATGAAATCGATAATTTGCGTAAAGATGTTGACCCTGTTCAATTAGCAGTAGATGTTCAATTGGAATTGATAGAAAATTCGCACAGGCATAAATATCGTTTTAGTTATGCTGGTTATGGAGCCCCTCAAACAAGATTAAGTGCTGTTTTTGATAAAGATTTTACAATTTACATACATTCTGATCATATTGAACTTGTACATAAATTTCCTGGCCCATGTGCAAATCCTGGTGATCTTGGAGCTGGATTAATTACTCGGCGAAATGACATATTTGGTAACTTTACTAATGTTATTGGACTTCTTGTTGAATTCACTGATATATGTAAAGAACAACGACTCAAATTTGTTCAAATACCATACCTTTTCAAATATTTCATCGGTCCTACTGTTAAAAGGGAGGGCCATTATCGTCTACTTGATGTTGATCTTCAATGGTACAAAATTTAAAATTACCTTATTGTATTTAATTTACAATTTTAATTGTATTATATCTCAAGGGAATTCTCCAATTGAACGATTGATTGAATTAAGATTAAATTACAGTATTGGTTGTTTACTGTTAAAGTGTGAAAGTTTAATATTACCCAAAAATTGTTAAATTAAAATCGAAGATTGAAAATTATATTGATTTAATGATCGCAATTGAACATGTTCACTTTCTTCGTCAAATTGTTGGTATTGATTGGATTTATTCATCATACACAAACAGTCAAGTATGGTGAATACAATCAAATAAAAAACTTTCCTCATTCTGTTTATGTACAAGCTCATTATACTAAATGGCTTTATGTAAAAAATTCTGGATGTACTGGAGTTCTAATTGATACTCGATGGGTTCTAACTGCTGCATCTTGTATAAAAGATGGATATGAAATGCGTGTAAGAGTTGGATATGAATATGGTGGATGGGAAAGATCTTTATGGGATGCTGAAGATTGGTATGATGTAGATAAAATATTTTACCCTGTGAATAATCATTCAAATGGTGAAAAATGGACTCATAATATTGCACTTGTTTTATTACAAGATAAAATTGATTCATTAAGTGAAAATGTTTATCCTGTTAAATTACCAATTGATGGTGAAATGAAAATAATTGAAAATACAAATACAAGATCTAATTATCATTTTAGTTATGCTGGTTATGGAGGTGATCATGTTAGATTAAGTGCTGTTTTTGATACAAAGTTTACAATTTACATGGGTCAATATGAATTAAGTCATGATGATTATATCGAACTTGAACATACACTTAATGGTCCATGTGTAGAACCTGGTGATCTTGGTGCTGGATTAATTGCTCGACAACATTCATCATTAATTTTTAATCTTACAACTGTCATTGGAATTCTCATTGAATCTTCTAATATTTGTCAAAGGCAAAAAGTTAAATTTATTAAAATATCAAACTTTATCAAATCTTTTATTGGTCCTAATGTTAAAAAGTGGAGTCATCACAGTAATTTTATAGTATTTTAATATTGATTGTATTCTAGAACATGATTCAAAATTATCTTATTGTATTTTTTTTTTGTAAATTCAATGATTGATTTGATGAAAATTTAATTACACTGTTAGTTTGTTTACTGTTAAAGTGTGAAAGTTAAATATTACCAAAAAAAGTGTTAAATTAAAATCGAAGATTGAAAATTGTAATGATTTAGTGATCGCAATTGAAGATGTTTACTTCCTTCGTTAACTTGCTGATATTGATTGGATGCATTGATCATATACAAACAGTCAAGTATGGAATTCACAATCAAATTAAACGATTTCCTCATTCTGTTTATGTACAAATATATAATGATGGATTTTTTCATACCAGTGGTTTTGGTTGTACTGGTGTTCTAATTGATACTCAATGGGTTCTAACTGCTGCAAATTGTATTAAAGATGGTTATAAATTACGTGTAAGAGTTGGATATGATGATGCTGGATGGACACATTTTTTAAACAATGATTGGCACAATGTTGTTAATTCATTTTTACCTATGAATGATTCAAGTGGAATCAAATTGACAAATAGTATTGCACTTGTTTTATTAGAAGACGATCTTAATTTGTCTGATCCTGTTCATCTTATTAATTTACCGTGGAAAATGAAATTAATGGAAAATCCATTGACAAGGCATAAAAATATTGAATATGAATTTGCTGGTTATGGAATAAATGAAAATGGTGACAAAGCAAAATTAAGTTCTGTAAATGTCAATGAAAAAGATTTCAAAATTTTAATGACTCCACAAGAAGGAATTCCTAATCAGTATATTCAAGTTGAACATAAACAATCAGGTACAAGACAAATTCCATGTGCACAACCTGGTGATCAAGGTGCTGGATTAATTGCTCGTGAAAATTATGGAAATGCAATTTATACAAGTGTCATTGGTATTCTTGTACAAACTTCTCAACAATGTGAAGGACAATCAATGAGATTTGTTAAAATAACAAAAGATATCAAATCTTTCATCCGAAAAACTGTTCAAAATGAGGGCCACGTTAATTTTCTTAATTATTCTGATGATTTTGATAATTAATATCATCTTGGTCAATTAAATTACATTTGAGGAAACAATTGTTCTCTCACTCTTTTTACAATTGTAATTGTATTCTGTCTGATGAGAATGTTAATTCAACGATTGATTGAATTAAGATTAAATTACAGTATTGGTTGTTGTTTACTGTTAAAGTGTGAAAGTTAAATATTGCCTAAAAATTGTTAAATTAAGATTGTAGATTGAAAATTGTAATGATTTAATAATCGCAATTGAAAATGTTCACTTTCTTCGTCAACTTGTTGATATTGATTGGATTCATTCATCATACACAAACAGTCAAGTATGGACAATACAATCAAATAAAAAACTTTCCCCATTCTGTTTATATACAAGGTCATCTTAATAAAATTGGTGGATTGCATAGTACAAAATTAGGCTGTACTGGTGTTCTAATCGATACTCGATGGGTTCTAACTGCTGCATCTTGTATCAAAGTTAATTATAAATTTCGTGTAAGAGTTGGATATGATGATGCTGGATGGACATCATTTTTCGGTAAAGAATATTGGTATTATGTTAAAAATATATTTTACTCTGGTGAAGAAAGAACTAATAATGTTGCACTTCTTTTATTGGAGGAAAAAGTTAATTTATCTGATACTGTTAGAACTGCTTGGTTACCTCGAAAAATCGATTGGATGGAAAATCCAATGACAAGATATAATAACATTGAATATGAATACGCTGGTTATGGAGTAAATGAAAAGAAGGAAGAAGCAAAATTGAATTCTGTACATTTAAATCGAATGGATTTCAAAATTGTAATGAGCCCAGAAAAAGGTATTCATGGTAATATTATTCAAGTTGAACAAGAAAATTCAGGTAGAACTCGAATTCCATGCACACATCCTGAAGATCGAGGAGCTGGATTAGTTGCTCGTGAAAAGTCTCTAAATGGTACAAAAAGTAATGTCATTGCAATTCTTGTCGCTCTTTCTTGGAAATGTGAAGGACAAATACTTAACTTTGTTAAAATATCAAACTTTATCGACTCTTTCATTGGTCCTACAATCAAAAGGTTAGGTTATCATTCTGTACAATTTTAAAATATACTGTAAGAGTAATCTTCAAGAATCATCTTACTCCATCAAATCACACAATTTTGTATATTCATCTTGAGTTGAAATATGTCCATTGAAGTTTGTATGCATTTGATGATTTCCTGTTTTTCTTTGCTTCACCACGAATAAAGTCACTTCATTGTCATCATTTCACCGTAATTGTAGAATTTCGTGCTAATCTATCACCGATTAACACATAAATTGCTGAAACTCGAGTTGAAGAATAGCAAATCAACTAATTTGTCGGTGAAATACCTTATGTTTCAATTTAGTTCATACTACATTCAATTGTCACATTTTTCACCTAATTCACTATGATTTACCATACAAATTGATATATAATACATCCAATGTCATTAACATATTTACTCAGATTTTTTCTTCTTATTGTTGTTGTTAAATAAGATTCACTTGACAGATTCAATTGTCAATGATGATGATGATGATGATGATGTAGATTACTGGTGACATTTGCTCTCGATGGCACGTGGTGAGTATCATTGACATGAAAGATGTCATTGACAACCCTTGAAAAGAGTCATTTAACGCTGATAGCATAATGAGATCGTGACATTTTTCTTCTTTCGTGAGTGTCAAATTGTCTGTTTGTTTGAAAGTAATTTGCTCTTACGACCCTAGCCAACTGTTAAATAAGGACCATCAGGGTGACTTTTAAAAAAAGATACTTTATTACAATTTGTAATTGACACATTTGCGTTCTCTAAGCATTCTTTTAGGTGGCTCTTGAGGTTTGAGAAGTTTTTCTTGTACTTTAAGTTGTCCATTGCAATTTTCATTTTTCGATTTTTCTCCTTTTTTGGGCGGTTTCGTTTTTTTAGCTTCTTTCAGTTCTTTAGGTTTTTTAGGTTCTTCAACTTTCTTCGGTTCTTTATTTTCTTTTGACTTTGTGGCCTTTTTAGCATCTCTGGAATCTTTCTTCTCTTTGGGTTCTTTAACCTTCTTCACCTCATCGGGTTTATCAATTTCATCGATTGGATCCATTGAAACCACAGGTTTTTCTTTTGGTCGTCTCTCCCTAGGTTTTGGAACCTTGACTACTTGTTCAATTTTCGAATTTGACTCGGTTGATGGCTTTTTGGGAGTTGACTGTAATTGTGGATGATTCATGATATTGTCATTGGCAACATCGAAGTTCTTCTCCAGACTTACTCGACTCAAGTACTCCATGGAAAGCCTTTCAGCCTCTGAACTGATCCTACTACGAGACAATTCGATTATTGTACTTAAATCAACAGGAGCATTTGATTTAATTCGTTCCCATGAACTTATTCGATGATCATGACGTTGAGTTTCATCCAATGTTTGATGAAATGTCTCTGCATTTGTATCACTGTTTAGAGAATTTTTAAGACACGAATTGTAAAGTTTTGATCTAAATTCGTCAATCAATCCATCAATTTGTTGATCCAGTTGATAATGAAGTTTACGTCTAATATCAGTATCAACTTGATGAAAAAAATGTTGTAACAATGTTGACGTCGTTTTCATAGTATCTTGAGATGATTTGTCAACTGCTTTTTTTAATTCAATCTTCAAAGCAGCATTTTCACGTGCAAGTCTTTGATTCGCTATGATGTATTGTATTTGTTGAACCATTATCAATTATATCAATATAAAAAAAGTATATAAAAAATGATTTGTCTGTTGTTGGTCAAGCCAAGTGTAAAGTCAAACTGACCTAAAGATAAAAGATAAACATCTGTTATAAAGATATTACATGTTGTGATAAATACTCGTGACACCTGTGGTGAAATATTGTTTGTAAATTTGTTACAAATATACAATAATGTAATTTGTGATGAAGAACATTTCATTTCATGTTGAGTTAATTTCATCAAATTCATATCATTGTAACATTGAACAACAGGTTAAAAAGGTGAATGAATGTTAACAACAACAACAACAACAACAACAACAAAAAGACAAAGAAGAATAAAATATCCTTTTTGAAATAGAATTTAATTGTCTTGTGTGTGTTGTTTAGGTATAAGGATCTGGTAACAAGCGAATAACAGTTAAATTTACTGTTTGAAAGAATTGACAGATAGAATAGATAAAAAAGAATCTGTTAGGGAGTTAATTTCATGCTCTCTTTGCAGTTGTCTGCTCTGTTCACTTTTCATTGTTCATCATTGACAGTCCATTCAGTTGGTTGTAGAAGTTGTTGTTGTTGATGTCACTTGGTGAATCTTGGAAAACATTTAACCTGACTTTGATGAACTCGTCAGTTTGTTTCTCAAGTTACACCACGAATGTTGTCTCATCAACTGATCAAATCACATTGAATCAGTTTGCTGCTGCTTTCATCATCATCTTCATCATCATCGTCATCTCAATATCTACATCCTCGTCTTCTTCATCTCAACATCAACATCATCATCATCCAGATAACTTCCTTAGTAAATATCTGCTACATCACCTTTGAACTTTAAGTAAAAGAGGAAGAAACTTACTTCTTTACTTGAGAAGAATAAAAAAGAAGAAGTAAACTGTTGAAAGTACAACATTTACGGTAAACTTTACGGATAAATTTGTTTCCACAACATTGACATTTCTTTAGGAAAACTTCATCATCATTTAGATTTGCTTGAGTAATTGACAAAGAAATACTCAATCAACTTCATTTAACCATTCATCTTTGACAAAATTTAAAGATACAAAAAATATAGAAAAAGATGTAATAACAACAAGTGAATGTACTTACATTTACTCTTGCGTGTTGATAAATTTACTTCTTCCTTTTGTATTGGTTGAAAAAAAAAGTTTTGACAAAGTTCACAAACAAGTGTCAATACATATAACATTGTATTGTACTTTTACATTGCATTACATTTTGATAAGATAAGTGAAGGATGGCAAATTTTTTGTTCACGGGTTTCCAAGAATCTGGTTTAACATCTTCGTACAATGCTCGTTCTACCGGTCGAGATAATAGTCTGTTGAATAGTCGAGATACATCACATCCATCAGTTGGATCATTTCATTTACCACCTATTACATTAAATTCACTCAATCATCATCCACAACATCATCCACATCTCACTTTACGTCCAACTGTGCCATCGTCAAGTGCTCGAATTTCACATCGAGTTACATCATCACCCACACGTTCAATATCATCATCATCACATCCACATATTACATTGGCACCACGAAATTCTAATATTTTTACATCTACCATTGATTCACCAACATATCATGCTAATATGCGTCCATATTTTCATTTCGAATATAATGATACGGTTCTATTCAATTCATGGATTTTTACGATCAACATGGGATACACTTTTAACTTGCTTAGCTTTCATCTTATTAGCTATATTATATGAAGGTATTAAATGTTATCGGGAACATTTATTCAAACGATTATCATTTACTGTTAAAAAACAATTACCAATGACTATTTCATCACCAACAACACATTATTCACAAACACAATCACAACATTTAACTTCTTCATATAATTCTAATCATTCTAATCATCATCATCATCATCATTTACATCATACTTCTGCTGGTGGTGGTAATATTAATCAAACTAATTTACGACGTGAATCTAATATTCCTGGTATTGCTGGTAATGGTGGTGGTGGTGGTTTAAATCAACATAATCAATCTAATTCACCTTTACAAAATATATCAACATCAACTACATCATCTTCTATTGGTGATGATAGAAAAAATATTCGCCTTACATCTAAAATGTCTAAAAGTAATTTGAATATACGATTATTTCACATGCTCATTTAATTCAAACATTTTTACATTTAATTCAAGTTATTCTTGCTTATACTTTAATGTTAGGCTTTATGACATTTAATGCATGGATATGTTTATCTATTATCTTTGGTGCTGGTTTAGGTTATTATATGTTTTATTGGCGTAAAATTACTATTGTTCATGTTACTGATTGCCATTGACTAGGCGAGGGTGGCGGTGGGAATAATTTACAGTCTATCAATTTTATATCTAAATATAAAGAAACATCTATGACTCAACAACAACAACATCAACATTTGACATTATCAACTGATTCACCAACCAATTCAAAGAAAATCATCTTTCCACGAATATCACTTGCTGGACCTTTCTCATGTCTTTGATATTCATGATAAAACTAGTGAATTAAAAGTTGATGTGTCACATGATCAACCCAGTCAATGCGATCAATATTATCATTTTAATCAATATCCATCTAACAATCAATCAAATATTGATAATACATTTTTTTTAACACAACAAAATAATTTACAACATTCATCTTCATCTAATCAATATCAACATCAACATTTACAATATGCAGTCATTGGAAAAAAACATGCTAGACAACGATTAAATAATCCAATTAATCAATTACCAATTGAAGATCTGGCAAATTGTGGTGAAACAATGACTAGTTTATAATATATTAACTTGTTTTAGGTGAAGATAATTTTTTTTCTTCTTCTTTCTTTTTGTTTTTCTTTTGTTTTGGTTTTACTTGAATAACAAATTGTCATTTTGTCACTTGCACTTTGTTTGTCTTTGCTCGCTTTAATGATCAACAAGTAGTTTTTTAGGATGAAGAACTTTTAGTGATAAACGACACCAAAAGAAGGCGCTTTCATCAGCTTTAAAAAACATTTTTCATCAACATTCAACTTGTTTGATGATGATTCACTGATTGACAAATTGATGATGTAAGTTAATTGAAAGTCTATCGATATTAATCAATTGATATGACGAAGTTTTTGAACAAGTTCCATCTCATGAGTTGTCGATTAAGAATAATTTGTGAATTTCATCAAAATTTATCAGTTTGATAGAAACAACTGAACAACAACAAGTTAGTTTAAGACAATGATGACATTATTGACATGGAAATGATCACATGGTTAAAGTTGTTTTTCTTAGTATGATCAGATTTGTCTGTGGACACACTAGAGGTCATGGTCGTTGCAGATTCCATGTTCGCCATTGTTTTGTCATTTGTACACACATGTGGTCGATTTTAAAATCATCATCATCATCATCTTTCAAGAAAGAACAAATGAATTCAGAAGAAATTCAATTGATTATTCTATTATTTACCATTGCATTTGTTACAATCGTCATCATTATCATTATTATTATTGAATCAATTCGTCATGGAACAATCATACCATCAAGAAAAATACGACAAACAAAACAATCACGTCAACTTGTTGAAATTTTTTTACAAAATTCAATCATTTGTTCATCAGAAGATATCATTCAATGTGTTATTTGTTTTGAATCATCAAATATAAAAAATAATCAAAATCGACAACTTGTCTGTGGACATACATTTCATGATGAATGTATACAACCATGGTTAATTCAGGGTAATCTTTCATGTCCAGTATGTCGATGGTGTCCATGGTAATAAAAGTAACATTACGAAAGAACAATTTAAAACTTGAACAATTAAAATAAAAAGTATTTTTATCTCTCCCTGTGTGTCTCTGTGTGAAGAACTTTTTAAATCAAGTAAACAACTTACCAACCAAAAAATACATCTCAAGGTTGTTGGTCATATTAACTGTTATCTGATTGTACTTTGATTGATCATTTTTTTTGTCTAAATTTAAATTTATCATCAACAACATCAGCAACAACAATTGAATTAAAGTGATTAAAAAAATTTATTTTTTCTTGTCAATAAAATATTTTGTCATGTTTGTTGCTCAATTCGCATGAAAAATCTTTTCTTTCACAAGGTAAATCAAGTGTTAACCACACATCATCATCATCATCATCAACTATCAAGTTAAGTCAGTCACCTTTCACTATCAGAACATTTACATTTTTTTCTTACCTTTTGTCATGGACACTTACTAAGAGATACCTTGAAGATTACGTTGTGCTTTTTACCTGATTTAACAGGGCAGACAAAGTGTGAAAGATTTTTAACCTCTTCATCCATCAATGATCAACCGGTTTAAAGTTGAAAAAAAGCAATGTCAACTCGATCATCAACACACATTGATGACATATGGTAAAAGTCAATGAATTATCAATCGATGACATATCTTTGGTAAATTATTGAATAAAGTAAGAACAATGAACATCATCAAGGTGTCAAGTGATTTGTGACTAATTGACAGTGACAAAGGAAAAGTGTCAACTAAATTGAATGTAACATTTTAAACAGCAAAGGTAACCACAAATGCGGAACAACATATGATGAACAAGGTAAGAAAGAAGAAAATTACAATTGTATGATTAGATAATTTGACATTTTACAAAGAATTAACATCAATTGACATGAACATGAGGATAATTTTGTCATGTCATGACACAATAGATTATACATAGGTATTTGTGTGTTTACAAGAACAATATTGTATGCATAAAAAGGATAAAGATTTGGACAAGAGGATGGACATTGACAAGTGACAAGAAACAGTGTATTATTGCGTGCAATGTTAATTACACCATGCAATAGTTTCTTTAGCCTTTAACAGTGCTCAAGGGTAAGTCTAACAGTTTTAACCATCATCATGGCAACTGTGGTAAATGGCTGAGTCACACTTGGACCAAGGAATGGGTAAAAGGGTGTATCAATAAAACAGGATACACAGTCAATCTAACTTTATACATTCATACATTCATACATTCATATATATGAATACACTTATACATTCATACAACCTTGGTTTAAGCACTTGCGCCAATCTGGTCCGATGTTATTTAACTGACGAACGAGTTGTCCTGTGAGTGCGCAACTTTAACTTGTGTATATGTTGAGGTAAGTATAAAAGAAACAACTTGTTAAGTGACTCACTGCAAATTCATCCTACCAACAAGGCTAGTTGTTGTAGTTGTAGTTGGTTGTATCTGTTGAAATATATTCTATCCATTTCCATACTGAGAAGACAAGACAACATCCTGCTGTATCACCCGGTACCGGGGTAACATCGAACATCGTATATAAAGTCCAGTCCATTCATACAAATTTTTCACTTCCTCAACAACATCACATCACTGACCCCAACACTCAAGGCTATACAACGAATATATTCATATATTTACAACGATATACAATAAATATGGTACGAATATATGACCTGTTGATCAATGAAGATGAACAAATTCGTCTTTGGCAAACTATTTTATTATTACTTGGTATCAATTGGAAAAAATGTCCACCATTTCGACAAATAATTCGAGTTAATATATGTTGTATTAATTCAGTTATATTTTTTATATCTACATGGATTATATTCTATTTAACGGTTGTTGCAATATCTCTTGGAACTATTGTTACACTTGGCAATCTATTGGGTGTCAAATGATGACAATGATGATGATGATGAAGAAAATTATTTTATCAATGATTTCAATTATATCATCATCAAATATCTGTACATATGATGTAATCATAACTGCTGGTTCAGTTCGTTTTTGAGCTTTTGTCAATTGTCAACCGTTAATTACAAGTCACTATTATTATTATTATTATTATTATTATTATTGTATTTATCTTCATCTTTTCCTGGTTAATTTACTTTACAATTTAAAGTTCAAATTTCGAAAGATAAAAGAAAACGTCTTCTTCTTATCTCTCTTTCTGTTCTTTGCTCATCAACAGAATATTTATCCTTCCTCAGTATGACAATTCTGTTTCTTCTTAACTTATTGACAACTTATTGGTTACAACTTTGATGATGGTTGAAAATATATTTTAAACCCAACGAAAATTACAACAACAATAACAACATTAAAAAGCCAAAGTAAGTCAACTTTTAGTATGTCAATGATATTATTGATCATTGATGCAAAGTTGATTATTTATGAAAATAAAAAAAATGCACTCTGGTGATTGATAAAATAAATATTTTGCTGTTATTATTTTTTTCTTCCGTACTTTGTGTTTTTCAATGTTATATAAGTTACTAAGTTTATATGCAAATGTAAGAGAGAGGGAAAGAGAGTATTACACGTAAGTTTTTTTCATTCATTCATTCATCCCATCCAACAAATGTGAGTTCTAATTCAAGGAATTCTACATTTTTACAGGTAAAAAAGTCAGCGAAATTTTCCTTGCCTTGTAAAGTTTGTTGTTGCTTTCGGTTGTTGTTGTTATTGCCGAATCAGTTTGACTGATCATTGATCAGTATAACTTGACAAGTATAAGGTAACTGACTAAAATGACATGTCATTCGATACAAGGTAACAGTTACAGTAAGTTTATCTTTATATAATATGTTGGATAACTAGACAACTTGGTAGACACAGTATAATCCACATACATGTCACAAACATTAATCTTTGACAGGTACAAAGTGTCACCTGGACACTCGAGAACATCCTAGATCTTTCTTCAGGGTCAAGTGAATTTTCTCGATGTCGATTGATGAGCAAAAGTGTCCTTTAAGAAAAGAATTAAAGAGTCTTGGAGAAGTTTCAAGTGAATGTTGATCAATTTTGTTTTTTCAATCTTCACTTATGTTAGTCTATGTGTTTAATTGTTACTATTAAACAATTACAGTCTATTTCATTTACTAAGGTTAAGGAGACATGTTGTATGTGTTTGCGTCGAGAATGTTCTTCACCATTTAGAATAACCTGTCATCGTCTACGTAGAAATTAACCATTTTCATCTGATAGTTCTTGTGAATAAAAAGTCAAGGTCAACTGGCTTGTTCTTTTTTTATATCCAAAGAAGAAGAAGAAGAAGATTTTGTCTTGTTTAAAGGTAGAAAAGAAGAAGATGAAGTCGTACAATCGACGATTGACCAACTTGTAAGACAACATTCCAAATGTCTAATGTTTAGTCTATTGCAAATACTAGTAACATACAAAGTCAAGTACATGTGTAATTATCTTTCAAGTATCCTATGAACAATCAAGAGAAAGAAAGAAAAAAAATGTAAAGATGGTGAAATTAATTGAACTGATGAGTTGGCGTAAAAAAATATAAAAATCAATCGACAACAAGGACTGTTTATTCAATGATTCAAACTTGACCTCAAAAGTAATTTACCAATGAAAGTGTAAAGTGTATATAAATCATTTACTCATACACAAATACAATTTATCTGTATTTACTTGATTTACAATGAAATAATTTTGCAACTATCTCGCAAAGAGTTAAATGTCACACATAACAATCAATTTAAGTTTAAAATTTGTTGAACGCGAATTTTTGATCTTCAATTCATACAAACTTTTGTCTTGTTAACTTTACAGTGTTAACAGCGGTTAAAAGTAATGCATGAGTTACTCGAATTTAAAGTAAATTGTCTTTCTATTATCTATTATGATAAGTGAATTTTAATTGTTTTCAACTTAACAACCTTTATCAATCAATTTTAAAAAGAATAATATTATCATTAGGTTATTTTGCTCACAATTTAAATTGTTATTGGTTGAACTTTTACTTTACAACAACAATGTACTTTTACTGATGTAAAAAAAAGTCAAGTACAAATGGTGACAAGTTTAAAAGAGAACATAACATTAACAACCATTAACAACCAATGTCAATGTATTATTGATCTATTGATCTATTGATTAGAATGTATTTTAAGAAATTTTCATTGTTGTTCATCATGGTTAAAATGTATTATTTGATGTGAAGTTATGCTTAATTTCATTTAAATGTACTCTTCAATACAATTGAATTACCAAGGAAATACAAAGTGTGACAAATTGGTTTGACCAGAAGGGCAAATCAACCAACAATCAAATACTATCGTCAATTTGTCCATAGATGGATAATTTTTTTTTCTTCTTCACTTCCTTGGCAATCATACTTTTTTTACCTTTTGTTAAAAATAATAATTCTTATTTGGAGAAAATGTTTAACCTCTGTTCTTTTTGTTGTTGTTGTCGTTGAAGAAAGAAATTTTTTTACCTTTGGAAGTTGAATGTTGTAAACAAGTTTTGTAAAAAGAAACAATCATATGAATTCATAGTCATAGTCATTGTGTAAGGACAGTTTAAATAGAAATGTAATAATAACAACAAGTTAATTTTAAAAATTATCAAAGGAAGAAAAAATTACCAAAAGGAAAATTTAACTTTAATTGTCTTCAATGTCAACTGTTGTTGTTGTTGTTGTTGATGTTGGTAGATTTGATTTCATTTGATTTAGTATCATCGAGTCATTAACTGGATGAACATTTGAAGTAAAACAAAGTCAAAAGGTAAGTTAATATCGATCTTGACCTTGGCATCATGTGAATTGTAGATGAAGAAAATATACTTGTGCATCTTTACATGTGGCATGTTTTTCAAATCAACAAGTGGATGAATTTAATCGACGTCACATCGAAGTACTTTCCTAAGTACAAGGTAACTTGAAAGTACACTCAGTACATCATCATCATCATTCTTAGAAGATATTTATGTCAATGTTGCAAAGAAAATTCTTTCATTTGAAGGCGAGTAAAGATTCATCTCACTCTTCTCAATTTACAAATATGACTCACTTACCATTGTACTTGTTGATTGTCGTTGTAATTTCATTTTGCCATCAATCTCATACTGCTCCACAAGAAGGACCACATTTAAATACTGCTCGATTATATGAACATCGTAACTATAGAGGTAAGTTCTAATGATGATGATGATGATGAATTTTATACTTGAATGATTAACATCATATTCAATCTTATTCAATTCAGGTCCAGTATTAGCCATCACCAATATCGAAGGATGTTTCAACTTTGATAGAACTTCATTCAATGACAAAGTATCTTCCATCGATACAAGAGGAAATTGCTACTTTTTATATGAAGATGCTAATTGTCAAGGACGATTTGTTCGAATCAGTCCACATTCTGAAGGAGATACTGATTTAGCGGATGTTGCTTTCAATGATGTTGCATCTTCAATTAGATCATGTAACTTCAATGCATACAATCCTTTTCCTAACAACAATTCTTAATATCAAATATAGACAATTATTATTTCTTTCATCAATTTAATGTCTCTCAAAATACTCTTATATAATTACTTAACCATGAAATATCAAGAAGAACAGAAGAAAAAGTTTACTTGATTAACATTTGGTAAAATTATTTCGAAATATTTTCATATGAAGAAATATATGAAGAAAAAAAATTCTATGTCTAGTATTCTTACAGTTAGTTAAAGAATTAATTTATACCACGTGAATTGTTAGTGTGTAAGCAATGCATTGAAATAATTTGGTAATTTCGTAATTTCTACCGAAAAACCTTTCAAGGTCTTTCATGAGGAAGACCTTCTAATCATCAGGTTGATTGGACAGATTATTCAATAAAAATAATAAAAATATCAATAAAATAATATTAATTATTCACTGATGAATAACTTATCTCTATTAATAATGATTACTGATCATCATTAAGACTTGTTTGTACGGTTAATAATCAGTTTACCATATTCGAAGGTTATAGTAATTTATACCAATTGGATAATTAATTTGACGCAACAATTGTACAAAATCATATTGAGTGATGATGATTTGTTGATCAATTGAATGATTAAAGTCTACGACATGAGTGATAAAATCATCAGGTGACGTTAAAAATAAGACACTTTATTAAAATTTGTAATTGATACATTTGCGCTCTCTAAGCATTCTTTTAGGTGGCTCTTGAGATGTGGCAAGTTTTTCTTGTACTTTAAGTTGTCCATTGCAATTTTCAACTTGCGATTTTTCTGGTTCTTTAGGTTTTTTAGGTTCTTCAACTTTCTTTGGTTCTTTATTTTCTTTTGACTTTGTGGACTTTTTAGCATCTCTGGAATCTTTGGTCTCTTTGGGTTCTTTAACCTTCTTCACCTCATCGGGTTTATGAATTTCTTTGATTGTTTGCATTGGTTTTTCTTTTGGTCGTCTCTCCCTAGGTTTTGGAACCTTGACTACTTGTTCAATTTTTGAATTTGACTCGGTTGATGGTTTTTTAGGAGTTGACTGTAATTGTGGATGATTCATGATATTGTCATTGGTAACATCGAAGTTCTTCTCCAGACTCACTCTACTTAGGTACCCTATTGAAAGCCTTTCAGCCTCTGAACTGATCCTACTACGAGACAATTCGATTATTGTACTTAAATCAACAGGATTATTTGATTTAATTCGTTCCCATGAACTTATTCGATGATCATGACGTTGAGTTTCATCCAATGTTTGATGAAATGTCTCTGCATTTGTATCAATGTTTAGAGAATTTTTAAGACACGAATTGTAAAGTTTTGATCTAAATTCGTCAATCAATCCATCAATTTGTTGATCCAGTTGATAATGAAGTTTGCGTCTGATGTCGTTTTCAACTTGATCAAAAAAATCTTGTAACAATGTTGACGTTGTTCTAATAGTTACTTGAGATGATTTTGCTCTTCTTAATTCCATCTTCAAAGCAGCATTTTCACGTGCAAGTTTATGGTTGGCCGTAACGATGCTTTGACGGCCTGGATCATCTTGTTTTCGATTTGATGAGGACATTTGTTCAGTTGATGAAACAATCTACTTGACCTGAGGACTTGGAACTCTTGTGCCGTCTGGTGGAAGTGTTAGTCATTTGTACTTTTCATCATTTCAATATATAATCCAGACACGTGGACACATCGTCGTTATCCTCATCATCATGGTTATTGTTTCAAATGATTTGATTAATCAACTTATTTATGCAGCTAAATCATCAGAAGCATATCCTAAAAGTGGTATCATTGTTGGAATCATTGCTGATCCTGAAGATGGTCCTAGTTGTGTATCAGCTGCTGAAAATGACAAGTGTCTACCTGCCGGTTTTATTAATGCCGGTTCGTACTCTTTGGATCCTGATGTTGATTTAACTCAATTCAAACCTATTTCCCAGGGTAAAAAGAAAAAACCTTTAATTATACTACATGTTAACTCGGATAAAGATGTTGTAGCCTACTGTGTTCAACCTGATGGATCGTTGGTTGATGAAGAGATTGATCAAGTTTCTTCATATTACATCTTCAAGCAGTTGTTTTTGATTAAAGTCTCAGGAACAGTACAATTAACATTTCAAGATAAAAGCTCTGTTTCATCATGTATCAAGAATTGGGAAAAGTCATGTCAAAATATGAAATTCACTATGAAAGATTCTGAATTTGTCCTTCAAAGTTCATCAAAGGAAGAAGTTAAAGACATTTATGGATACATCAATGATGCTGAAACTCAAGCACTTGATGATGTTGCAGCTCCTGAAAAATTAAAAAAACAACAGAGGGAAAAAATTAAAAAGAAAAAAATTGAATCTAAAGAACCAATCAACTTACAAATAGCTGACTCTTTGATCGTTGAAGAAGACACTCAACCGGAAGAAAGCAATATCATGAATTCATTTGGTGAATCTTTCAACTTACCCATTTCTATTATAATTTATACTTGTGGCTCAAGCAGTTTAAATGAACTTTACAAGTTGATTATAAAATCATTGAAAGATCAAGTCTCGTTGGTTGGTCAATTTGTACAAAGTTCCTGTACAGATGACAAATTTCCTCCTCCAAGAATTCATACTTTTCTACCTCGACCATGTGGTCATCATTTAATCACTGTTGTTTATTCTAAATCAGCTAATGATGATTCTTTGAAAGAACAGCGAAAGAAATTACATTTGTGTAATTTACTACCACTTGATCGACCTTTGTTAACCAAATGGAATCAACTGATCACTGGTAAAGTTGCTTCATCAGGACACTTGATTAATCCACATGAAGGTTTATCATCAGGTGTTAAAAGTCCAAATATCGAAGCTATAGTTCAGGGTTTTTATTTGTACCATCATTATAAACAAGATTCATATGATGACAGTGGTTGGGGTTGTGCTTATCGATCATTACAAACAATTGCTTCTTGGTTTAATTTACAAGGATATACTGATAAAAAGTATCCATCACATGGACAAATTCAACAAGCGCTTGTAGATTGTGGAGATAAACAAGGTAATTTTATTGGTACTAAACGATGGATTGGATCACAAGAAGTTAGCTATGTTCTTAATCAATTGTATGGAATTACTTGTAAAATTATGTTTGTTTCATCTGGTGCCGATTTAGCTAACAAAGGACGTGAATTAGTACTTCATTTTAAAAGTCAAGGAACTCCCATCATGGTTGGCGGTGGTGTTTTAGCTCATACTATCCTTGGTGTTGATTTAAATGAAAAAACTGGATTAATCAAATTTCTTATCCTTGATCCTCATTACACTGAAGATGAAAATTTAGAAAAAATACAGAAGAAAGGATGGTGTGGTTGGAAATCATCTACATTCTGGGAAAAGAACTCTTTTTATAACTTATGTATGCCTCAACGACCGATCATGTATTGATGTAAATTGTCTTGTTAAATGAATACTTTATTATGTTTACACATAATAATTTACCAATTATTTCATGGTGATTTTTTTTTAATTACTTTTACTTATCAATATGCACGCGCTTGAAGAATCTTCTGAAAGAATTTAACCTTATTTAAACTTACAAATTTATCTTATGCCATGAAACATATTGATTGTTGTATGATGATTGTTATATGGGTATAAATTGTCTGTATGGTTGAACAATCGGTTTAGTTGAATGTGTACTTGATCTGTCTGTATGTCGCTTGCTCAACATCTTAGAGTACCAGATCATCATAATGACGTCATCGAACCCAAAACACTCTTTTGGAGAGTAATTAAATGTACTTATCTTGGACTCAATATATCCTTAGCATGTGGTATGGCTTTCTATATCAAAGATTTTGCCATATTTTTATCTATCGTCATCAATCCTGCCCAACAAAAAATTCCAGGTCCGGATCAACTTGTACCAGCACAAGGAACTTCGACAGCTGTAACACTTCTTTTATTGGTTGTTGCTATTATTCAAGTTTACATTGGATCAGCTGCTATACGTAAATTGGATTTCATCTTACTTAAAGTTTATACATTACTGGCCATTATTCATATTGTTCTAAGCTACTGTTATTTTTATGTAGTTAGAGCATTTGATCCTTCTCCTTATATATTTGTTCTCATTGTAAATTTAAATATCGTTTCTTTAATGTACTTTTTGATTGACGAATTGAAAACTGCTAAAGGATTTATTTTACATTAAAATAAATGAACTTTAATTCATTTTTTAATTTTTTTTCTTATCCAGTGCAAACAATTGATTAGATGATGTCAATCATTTGTCATGAAACATGAATATGTTTAATGAACTCAAAGTGACAGTCATACAATCAATCGATTACAAGGTTGAAAAAATAAAATTTTAACCCATCACAAAATTTAAATATTAAACTGTAGAATTTAAACACAGAACATTAATTAAATACATGATTAGTTGCTAATTAACTGATGATGACAATAATTGTATCTCTTTTCTATCGCTGTTGTTTAATGTAATGTCATTGAACTTATTCAGCTTAACTTAATTGAACTTATACGAATGCATCAATTGTGATGAAATGGATTAAATTCAATCAATTTAATTTTATGATGCACCAGCACATTATCAAACTGCTAAATTTTTTTTTAATCATTTAGTTAAAATTGCAGCTAATTCGAATGATAATTTAATGACACCATATAATTTATCAATGGTATTTTCACCAACACTCATGAAAACACCGAATATTTCATTGATGCCATTTCAATCTAATATGTGGCAAATCGAAGCTGAAGTATTAGAATATGTGATTAAACAATATGCCAAACTTTTTAAATAACTTCTTTATACACATTCAACAATTGTAATTTTTTTGCAAGTATTATTTGAAAATTAATTAATCTTTGAAATATGAGTTTTGTTGATAAATGCAATAAATTGTAAACATAATCATTGGTCATCATTGATCTTGAGTGAATCGAGTTTGTTCTTATGTTTCTCTGTACAAGTAACTGATAAAAGTTGAAGATTGACTAGTAGATTAGATTTATGTTGAGGTTGATTTGTGTGATCATTGATTTTCATCAGGTCAATGGATATTTATTCTTAATAGAATGTTCAGCTGATGGTTGGTCATTTCGACTTTTTCCGCATTTACATTCTCCTGGATGTCTCAAGATGATTCTTGTCAATGTTATTTTGAATTTTACTTATTGTAGTAATATTGATATATTCCTCGCGCTTAAATCATTGCAATGATCACACTTTTTTAATTGTTTTTTCATTCAGATGAGATTCGCCAATCAACGAATCAGATCATACACGAGAGTTTTCTGGTCAATCAGTTTCCATTAACTGTCATCAAATTATTTCATGGAACATGTGAAATTTATACCTTTCACACTGATGTGTTTTTAACTCATCTTCACTTCCACCAGGGAAGAAGATTTTGCAAGACTACCAGACTTTGTTTTGAGACCACATGTACTCGATGCCGTCTTCGAAGTGACTCCTTTCATCAAATGGGAGAAAATCGGACCTGGTTGGTGCATAAAGAACTACACTGGACCATCGCAAGTAATTCTCCTGAGAACCAACGAAACCTGCCACTACGCTTTCAGACGCTCGGATTTCTCCTGTCTGAAATTGGAAGACTTTTCATGGAGTGAATGTAAGAAAACCCAGTCAAGTCCTCAAAACTAAACAATTCGAGTTGGTCAGGTCGAATTCGTCAAGTGTTTTGGCTCAGGAGAAATGTGCGATGGATCCGTTCACATGGTTGGAGCGAACTTATCTGAAGATGGAATTTCTCAAGAAAGAAGAATCTATGGATATTCCATTTTGACTGATCAATCGGGCGACAGGGCTTCTACGAAGATTATAACAGAAGTCCCTGAAAATGTCACTACAGAAGTCCACATGAATGTCACTATGAATGTCACTACAGAAGTAACTACGAATGTCTCTAAATATGTTATCATATCATCCATGATGATATTGGTTATTTCATTAGCCGGATTTTTTGTGTATAAAAAATTTGTGATGAAACAATAAGAATCGCTCAGTCGATCGAATCCATCGATCCAATAAAATGAATTCAAGATGAGTAAACTTTTTTTCTTCCGTTCATGCAAGAAAATTCATATCATAAACATTATGTGCACCACGTGAAGTATGTATATTTATTTATATATATTTACGAATTGATCCTCTGTCGTCATGTTCATCTCATGTGTTGATATGTTTCGAGGAGGTCAAAACGGATGGAAACATTACATCATTGTTTTTTTTAATTCAATACAATGAATCAACACTGACATGTTCACATCTTGTTTCACTTGTAATGTACCATCATCAGTACAAATCATCAGCAACTAAAAAATGGTGGTTGCTTCAGGTGTGTCACCTTGTTCTTCTCATTAGAAAATAGTCAGCCATTATTCTGACGGCACACTGTCGGACATCGATAATTGCGTCTTGAATATTTGTAAATTGACTAGTTTACATGAAACCTTTATTTTCTTCTTTCCTTGTCTATCTGTTAAAGTAGCTTGTCCAGGCTCAGTGATGTTTTCATTCTGTGAGTCATTTTGAAATGAAACAAAAAGTGACTCATTTTATTGGAATGAATTTAGTCGATTTGGATGCATTAAATTGAAGTTAAGAGTACATTGTTATTGAAAGAGTGAAAAAAGTTTTTTTATTTTCATCCGACAGGATGTTTCTGTACCTTAGTGAATGTTGACGCAGTCAGAGATGAGAGCAGGTAATTCAAATGAAATAACAATGTGTCATACATGTAAAGCCGATACAACATGATCTCATTGTACTTACAACAAATTGTAGCGGCAATAAATTGTTCAAAATACCTTTGGATGTCAAATACAAGGGTATATAATTGATAATGATTTGTTTAATAGTTAATTTCAATCAGGGCTAAAAACTATTTCTTTCTTACCCTTGATGAAAAGAAGTGAACTATTTTGTATGAATTACTTGAATTTTCTTTCTATCGTTGAACTGTGATCGAGAAAATACATTCTCACTCACTCTTGACTGTAATTTAAGAATTATTGATAATTTGCAGTTCTGTATACATTCCTAACTACTTTAATTGGTACCGTATAAATTGGGAAGAAGTTGAAGTAAACAAAGGTGATGATGGTTCTGGTGTAGTTTAATCTCGTTTTGGTAACATTACTTCCCGAGTTCTACATGGAGTTCTAAAAGGACGTTGGATTGGGGGCAAAGGAGATTTTTTCCCTGGACCTTCTGTCTATCATGCAATGGATACATTTATCATTCCAACACTCAAAGAACGTGGAGATCACAATCTAAATGATCTTATCAAAAATTGGTCTTAAATTTTTAAATTATAAGAACTTGTATTCTTTTTTGGTTGTCTCTGAGAACTGTAAATAAACAAATTTCTCTCTCTCTCTCTCTCTCTCTCTCTCTCTCTCTCTCTTTCTCTCTTATCTTGTTTAATCAACTCATTTACTCAGTTCATCTTTGATTTATTGAATAAAAATTTCATCATCGAACTGAAATCAATTAGTTAATTACATTATACAGGAGTGAAAAACACACACTCATTGACATATTGACTTGAAATGGATTCACAATTTCAACATCCTGGCAAAATATCCATCAATTAAGAATTATGAATGACAGTAATAGTTAACTCAACGCAATTAAACTGTTGATACTTTGAGTATAATGAATTATCAATGTTATATCACTTTGTTACTGTTATTTAGTTTATACGATACATTTTTAGCTGTCGAACAGAGAATTAAACATGGTCGAACAGTTTCTATTAAACATTATCCACATGCTGTATACATAGAGTCTGGAAATTTGAAATCGTCAGGAGGTAAATTCACTCCATATAGCTATTGTTCAGGTTCATTAATTGATGAACAGTGGATTATAACATCTCATAATTGTCGGCAACATGAAGAGATGAGAATATCTGTTGGAGCAGATCATGGTCCAGATGGAGATTATATTGAAATAGATAAATACCTTGATTGTCCACTTAGCTTTCCAGTTAGATATGTTTATGATTATATTGGAATAATTAAATTAAAAAAGAATGTTACTCTAAGTGATAAAGTTAAACCAATACGATTACCTAATCGAAATGAATATTATCCAACTGGATTATATAATGAAACAGTATTTAATTACTTTTATGTTGCTTATGGAGATGATAAAAAATTGAAAATTAGTCAAAATATTTATGCAAGTATTTTTATACATGGAAATTATGATGATAAAGATCTAAGATCTGCTTTATATGGTATACCAACAAGAGATGTTGATACACAAATGAGTGATCTTGGTGCTGGTGTTGTTTATGAACCTGTTCTTGGTAAATTAGCACTAGAATATCGAGTTCTTCATGGATTATATATCGAAGATACAAAACATGGAGATCATAATGGTTTTCTTGGACCTATTGTGTATGACAAAATGGAATCGTGTATCATTCCATTGCTAAAAAAACATGGTTATGGTAAATCTCTCGAAGAACTTATTAAAAATTGGTCTTAGATTTTTATTCCATTTCATGTATTGAGTGACTTTCGAATAATCAAAATAGTCATTAAAGTTATTTCGCTCTATCATCGATAGAAGGCATTTCTTTACACATTCTTAAGACACATGATACAACACATGAGGACATTTACAATGATTAAGGTCATTTACATCATTAGTTCTTTCAAACAAACAACTTCGTTGTCAAGTCAACGGTACATTCCAAAACATCTGATACGAGGCAAGAAGAACAAGTCATTGTGTGATGAAAGTTGATAAAGAAAATCACATCTGTACTTGCCCACAAATCAATTTTTCATCATAATTGAAGACTTTTCAACTGTTTTGTATCTTCAATCATAAGTTTATATCAAGCAATGTCACCGGAAAGAATATTTATCGCTTTCAATACAACAGTGATTCTTTTATTCGTCTTTCTTCGCTTATGTGTCTGTTTTTTTCGGTGTTGGATTTACCTTTGTGAGAAACTTTCACAGTTGATAGACCAAACCAAAGTAGATTTAATAATTATGAGGGCAATTTTAAGAGACATCTTTTGCTCATCCTCAAATGACAAAGCACAAGATGCTGATGAACATTTTGAAGAAGGTGAAAATTCACCAAGTCACAGTCAATCGAAAATATCGAACAAAATTTATCCAATTTTAGAGATTATCAACTTTAGACCTGAACAAATGGATAAGCAAAAGTGCAACGGCAAGTTCATCAATCAAGTTTTTGATCAATCTGCCATTCTCAAAGTGTGAAAGTGAAGACGAATTGTGCATCAGTCATGAAGATGAAATTCTAATGCAAAATTTTATCATTGCATTTGACTTATTTCAATAACACAACAACATATTTGAAATGAAAAACAAGAATGCTTACAAATAGTTTATCTACTTGCACTTGACCATCGCAATAGTTTCATTGTATCACTTGAAAGAATAACGTATATCTTTAAGCAACATGAGAACCAGAATAGAACAACAATGCAATTCACTTAATATTCAATTCGATGCCACTGAAAAATGTGCTCAACTCACAACAAAACATGCAAAGTACAACACAATTCTACTTATTTTTGGAAAAATTACTCACCTCTATTTGCTCAAAGTATGAATTAACCTCAAACTCACTGAACATTATTGAACAATTGTCACACTTTAAGCTCGAAACTTTACAATATTAAATACAGCGAAGTTTATCAAACAATGATCATTTAATCTGTTCTTACACAATCGGAACAGACAAATCAACAAACAACTATGTGCATCATGTGACAAATCTTAACTTAAAAATATGTCTCATCTGATACTAAGTTAATACTAACAAGGTAGAATTAACTAAAAGAAAGAACTATTCGAGAATATTGTCACGCACAAGAAGAAAAATTAATCTTATTGTACACAATTAATCACACGATTACATTAAATTATCTCGTTCATGTTTTCAATAGTCTATGAAATTCAATAAAATTATGATTTGGTCACCATGTTCAAGTATACACAGTCGATTGATTGTCGGTGAAAATGATGATTCATTCAAACAACACACCTTGTCAGTTAAACTTTTATCTCACATGAATCACAACTGACTTGTCTAAATACATTCTAATAGATGCTTTAATTGATTTTTTATTGACATCAACTTACTTTATGAAATATCCGACAGTTTAATCAGAGAAGAAATTAAACAGACAATAAAGTAACCTAAATGAACGTCATCCATGATATTTTGAAAAAAATCTTCAAGTTACTCACGCCATCTGTTTGTGAAAATTCAGACTTGTGAGCGGGAAACTTTTTTAATTAAACTTCCTGTTACGTGACAATTTTGTTTCATTAGTCATCATTGTCACTGGTGAATTGAACAATGAAATGAAAAATTTCGTTTTTTCTTCTTCTTCAAAAAAATGAAAAAAATTCAAAAAAGTACATGATAGAAGGGTAATATGTAGATTATCCTTGAATGATGAACTAAATGAAATGACCTTGATAAAAAATAAAATCAATCGATCAATCAAGTAGTGACATCGAAAGTAAGTTTGAAAAGTTTTATATATATTAAATTTACATTGTATTAGTTCAGAAGCAATATCCGTTGACAAAAAGACTTTAGTAACAAGTGGTTGTTAAATAGACAACTACAGAGTTCACACGATCAAAGGTATCATAAATCAGTTCAAGCAGATTGTTGTTGACAAATAAGAGACATTTTAACTTTATTTCTTGTTTACATTGAGTTGAAAGAACAAAAAAAAAGATTAAAAGAGCAGAATCATCCAAAGTGTAAAAGTTTTTGTGTTAATTGAAGAAAGAATTAACAAATTAAACGATTCATTTGTTCATTTGCAAGCAAATCAATTATTTGAAGTTTTTGTTCAACTTGTTTTCAAGTTGTAAAGTAAAAGAACAGAGAATAAAAAAACTCAACAATAATGATGTTAACTTGACTTGAAGTCATAAGCTTTCGTCAAGTTATTTGACAATTATTTTATAAACATTGTACCAATGATGATGATGATAAGGTATTTCCTTTGTATAAATATACTGTAAGAAATGATGGTAATGCAATATAAATCTTTTACAAAGGATAGAATCAAGTAAATATCATGAGAAGCTGTAAATCGCACTTCCACCGGAAAATGTGAAGGAATATCCGGTCGTGAATCAAGAAGAAATCTCTTCTCAATTCAGGGATAGAACAAGTTAAGTATTTTCTTTTTTCACTGTTTATAGAATAAATGAATGAATGAATGAAAGAATGAATGAATGAATGAATAGTAGGTTAGTCAAGTATACAACAGGTAGTTCATGAGTGAGGTCGGAAGTTGCAACAAGCGACAAGTAGAAAAGAAGAAAGGGAGAAAGAAAAAAAGAACACTTCGAAGGAAACTCTGCTCAGTCAAGGGTGAAGAGAGAGAAAGAGAGAGAAAGAGAGAGAAAGAGAGGAGGGAATGAATGAATTTTACGACTGATGAGTTAGAGAAGAGAGATAGAGAAAAAGCAGGACCAGGTTTACTTTATGACATGTTTAAAGAAAAAGCGGAAGAGGATTCATGCCCATCTGATCCGCTATCCGGTGAAATAAAGGAAAAGAATGGAATGAAAGTGACACACTTGACACAGGACACACACAACATAGAATACAGAACACTTAAGAATTAAAGTACTACCAAAGTCACTATGGATATATTTTCTTTTATTTTATTTTTACACTTGAATTGATTTCGAAAGGATTATAAATCATCTTTCTAATGATCATCTTCACTGTCATTCAGTCAATTTGTGACCGTCGCTCGGTCATCACCTTCTTCATCATCATCATCATCACGACTTTTATCATTATCTTGTCATTATTCGTGGTAATCCTTTTTTTCTCTTCTTCATTTTTATTCATAATTTTTCTTTATTCAACTTAAAGGTATAATTTACTGGATAACATTAAAGTACGTTGTGTCGGATAAGAAATGAAGAGAGAAAAATAAAAACTTACGGTATTAAACTAACGACCTGAATATACATTGAAATAAACTTACACTTGTAACATAAAATATTTTTTCATTGTGTTAAAATGTCGAAAATGGACAAATATTTTTTCATTCAAATTGTTAACTTGTATGTTTATCAGATAATTTAAAGATGATTGAATTGTACTTATCGAGTGTAACTTTAATCACCTTGTTACAATGATACTTGAGATGTTAGGTGACATGACATACAATTTTAACCATTAAAGGAGAAGAAGAAGAAGACATTTAAATTGTAATGACTTTGAACAAAGTTACCTGTCATAATGTTTGTCCAGTTGACCTAAAGATCACTGACCTTCATTCATACACAACCTCAAGATGAACCATCATGAACAAACATGAAAATACTTTTTCAATTTGAGTAAAATTGATCAATAACAAGCAAATAAATGGACAATTGATTATGATTTAAAGTTTTTTTTACTTTGACTAACACTTGTCGAGACGACTGAAGCAATGAATAGGAGGGAAAACGTGTGACACATTAAGTTATAGCACATGACATAAATAGTTATAAGCATCAAAGGATAAAGAGTGAAATAACAGCAATAAATATGCACAGGCAATAACATGCCGGATTAATACTAAATGTCCGAGGATGCTTCAAATGATATAAAGAAGAAGAAGATGGAGAAGATGATGAAGAGAAAAATAATTCGATTTCAACATCCTCGTGAGTTTGATGACCATCATGAATACACGAACATGCAAACATAGTTGGTTAACTTTAAGGTCAATTAGAGTTGATTACAGTTTAGTCCAACTTGGTCAATCAGCATATTTTCTTTCTTCTTCTTCTTCTTGTTCTTTTTACCCTTAGGTCGTTGTTGTTGATGTTGGTTAAGGGAATCGATTGAAACATTAAAAGTAAATTGACAAATTGGTTGATAAGTCAAACGGAGTAACAAATTGATAACATTCACACCATTTGATCAGGAGGGAAGGAGGAAATAAAAGAATAACACTCATCTAATTAGTACAAATAGGAGAGCAAGAGAGAAATAGTAAATGATTCAAGGTCATAGATAAGTATTCTAACTATTTTTGGAATTTGCATTTGCAACATAATCATTTTGATCATAAAGTTTTTATGTTAAAATACAACACATTTAACACAATTAAATGAATTTATAGTAATTATTGATGTTGTTATAATTAACTTTAGTATCCACCTTGACCACCACCATAACTTTGTTGACCACCGTAACTTGGTTGTTGATACATTGGAACTGGAACTGGAACTGTTTCTTTATAGATTATCGGTTGTAATTTCTTGAGAACCCTGTTAATTACATTTATTGAATGAAAAGCACAAAGATGATGATGATGATGATGATGATGATGATGATGTGATGAAGTGATGTAAAATCAGGCAGCAGGAGGGAGGGAAAAAAGGGAGAAAAAAAATAAAAGATAAAATATTTAGTTAGATTGTCTAATAAGTCTGTCCATAGTTGATGGTTTGTAATGGTTGATAGAACTTTTTTTCCCTTCACAAGGTCACATCATCATCATTAATGTGTGTGTGTCTTTTCATCAGGCAAATTAAAAGGCGACAAAAAAAAAGAAATAAAGAAAAAAATTCGTAACTCACGGAATTGGGAGTGGCAAAGGGAATGGAACAGTGTAGACTTTTTTGTTACCAGCAATCAAAAAATAGTAGATAAGTTTTTTCATTACTTTTTTCTTCAATTTTTTGTCATCCATCAATTCAATAAATTCTTTAATTGGATGACCAGCTTCATTTGATGGTACAAAAGATACTAAAATCATAAATGCACATATAACACTTAAAATCATTAATGTTGATGAATTCATCTTTATTTTAGTTGATAAACTTTTTATCAAGTAGAAATTTCAACAAGACAAAATTACAAGTCAAATAGACAAAATTTAAGGTGAGAGTGTAGATGAGGTAAAGACGAAAGTACAACTGTAATCATCAACTGTTTCTGCTTGTACTTTAGTACTTTCTGAGAGAAGATGAAGATGAATACAGGAGGTAACATTACATGTACATTGCGTTACATTGCAGATGAAGTATAAAGTTTGCGAAATGTAAAAAAATCCTCCTCTTTTTTACACGAGTTGAACTTACAACTTGACCACCTGTTGTTGATGAAGTAAGATGAAGGAGGATTGTCCTCTTCATCCTCATCTTCATCTTTCATGCACCATCTGCATCACTTCTTTTCATTCGGTTGGTTGAAGTTGCTTCAAGTTGCTTGGATAGTTGGATGGTTGATTCATCGGTGAGTTTACCTCTTCTTTATTCTGATCTGGGTCTAGGGTAAGCGACTCGCTGGCCTAATTTTAGGATGAAGATTCATGACACAAACATTTTACTCTCATTGCGTATCTTCTTTCTTTCTTTCTTTCTTTCTTTCTTTCTTTCTTTCTTCTTCTTCTTCGAATGGCAGTCTTTCCTTCCGTTACTCTTTCTCTTTCTTAATTTTCACAACTTGAAATTCATCTTATTTTCTTTTGACCTTTTGGGAAGACACTCACACCATCATTGCGTATTCAAGTGTTTTTTGGCCCTCTCTTTAGACGTGAAACTACCTTTTCCTTTCTGTACCTTTAGGGGGTGAAACTTTTTACATTCACCCTGAAAGAAAAAAGTATCAAGTAAAAAGTTAAACTTTATTTATCTTTTCATTCTACTCTTTATTCAACTGAATTATATTTTTTTCTTCTTCTTTTCCTTTGCCGAAGTTTTTAACGCAATCAATGTACTCAACAAATTAAGGTTATACCTTCATCTTCATCTTCTTCTTGCTTGAGGCTTCGTTTTTTGTTGTTTTCGTGGTCAATGTTACCGCTGAACAAAGTGTAAATGTCCATAATGTCATGACATTCAACTTGAAGTTTAGAAAAAAACACTTTAACAGTTATAACATCATCGTTGAAGATGTGTAATTAGAATGTGAGTGAATGAAATTACACACACTCTTTCACTCTCTTTTTACATTGAATTTGGACATTGAACTTTTATTATTATTTTTTTTCCTTCTCTTTTTTTTCAACACACTCATTACTTTTGGTTAAAAGGTCATTTTAATTGATCAACAAGTTTCAGTGAACTTTAATTGATTACTTTGAATAAAATGATTCAATTGATGATCTGTTTATCCAGTTTAAAGTGTGAACTTGAAAGAGTTGAACTTTGAACTGTTCAAGTGGTTAAAAAATGTTGCGACAAATGAAGATTGAATATGTGTTAAGTGAGTTACTACATTTTACTCAGTACAAAGTTTGAAATGTGAAACTGTACCAGAGAACCATATGAATATGGATACATTTGTACATTTTGTGTGTACATACTTTACCATATGACAAGGAGTGTTCAAAGTTTTAAACTTTAAGTCTGTTGAGGAGTGTAAATGAGTCAAATGAAATGTGAGATGAGAGTGAAGTTGGAAAAAAGGCGAAAACGAAAAACCATCTGTTCAAGAGAAGAAGAAGAAGAAGAAGAAGAAGAAGAAGAAGATGAAAGAGAAGGGCATTTCTGGTGCCTGAAAGTCTGTGAGCCACTTATGTGCTCAGTTTTAAAGACTCCACAGTCAACGTTTAACTCACAAGACTTAAACTCAGCGTGAGACAAGAAGAAGAAAGAAGAAGAAAGAAAAAAAATAAAAGAACAAGTGAAAAGAAAAACTGCCGAACTGATGCAGAGTGATCTTTCTCCTTTTTACCTTGGTGCTAGTAGTGATGGTGCAACACGAACCATCAGTAAAAGTATTCGATGTACAAGTGAATTTGCAGTTGATGAGTTGACCTGTGTCAGACCCACCGCTGATTTGACTGGTGGCAATAATAATACCAATGTAACTGCCAACAGTTCACAACTTGACATGCCAAATTATAATTCAACTTCATGTACATTACCTATTATCAGTCAAGTTGATACAATTACCAACCACATTGAATCAATTAATCATTCAACATTTAACTTGACTTGTAAATCTTCTTCTTCTTCATCATCAACATTTCATCATGTAAATATTGATCATATACAAAATCATTCAATCAACAATAGTAATAATAATAATAATAATAATCGCAAAGAAAGAACACTTTTTACTAAAAATCAAGTTAATTCACTTGAAGAATATTATAATGAAGATAATTATTTAACTCGATTAAGAAGATATGAAATTGCTATATCATTGGGATTAAGTGAAAGACAAATTAAAGTTTGGTTTCAAAATCGACGAATGAAAAGTCGTAAATTTACACGAAAAATTGTTCATCATCATCATCATCAACATGATACAATTAAAGAAGGTGAAAGTGAGTAATCTATTGATAATATATTTTCAATGAATCTATTTTTCCTCATCATAACAACAACACAGATCCTCATGATGATGATGATGATGATGATGATGATGATGATGATGATGATGAAGGTAATTTTGGTTGATGACGAGGTCAGACATTTAATTGAGACTCACTTTCGTCACAAACTAACTGGCAGACAGACAGACAAGATGAAGAACATCATTATCAAGAAGAACAAGAAGATCAGGGTCAACGAACAAGTTAAGTGTCATCACGAGGATAAATAAATTTCAGTTTAAAAGAACACAACAACAAATGGATTTTCCTTTTTTTTCAGTAATAACTTTTTTTTCTCCTTCCTCTTGTCTACTTCAGTTATGTTTCAATAAAACATAATAAATGTACTGACTAAGAAGAAAAAAAAGGAAGGAAGGAGTACACCTGGATCTTTGGTTGATTTTGCCCTCTTCTTTGTCAAGTGTATTGTCGGCATCAGCGGGATGCTCATACAGTTAAAATGTTAACACACATACATACACAAATTCAACTGTGAACACTCAACTAGAAGAAGATTAAGGTCACCTGGTTGGTTGCTGTTGTTGTTGGCAGTTGGTCAATGAATAAATCACAAGGTGTACTTTTGGTGTGCAGCTGCAAATGTATATGTGTATATGTGTATATGTTCACCAATTCACCACACACACAGGCAACAGACACATACACATGAACATACCTTGTATTGCCAATAGATGTTTGAAAGAAAACGTTTACGTGTACAATACACGCAACATTGAACGAACAGTTGCTGCTGATGTTTAAGTTCGACAAAAAAAAACCTTCTGTGAAGAACAAAGTTCAACAGTACAACAGATTCAACTTTTGGCCACTCCAATCATCCTCATCATCAGCGAACAATGATGATGAGCGGTGAAAAGTACATCAGCACGAATCATGAATCATCCAGTCGTAAACTAACTTGAAACTCCCTCTTCATGTACATCTATGTGTCTACATATATTTATATATGACTGTGTGTGTGTGTGTAATATTACCCTTTAACCTGATGAAATTTTTATTTCCCAGTCAAATGTGTATTTTTCATTTTTTACTTTATCTTTCTTTCAACATTTTTTTTCTCCTCTTTCATCCATCCTGTCAAAATAAATGCATGATGGACATTTGAAATGTTCACAATGACGATTAGTCACTTTACTTAGAATACTTTGTCTTTTTTTTCCTCTCTCTTTCTCTCTCTCTTTCTCTCTTGTTCATATGAATTTGGGCAAGAAAATATGACATACGGTATATGTATGTATGTATGTGTACAATCGGTGAGATGATGATGAAACAAATGTTACAGATGTTTTAAATTGCCCAAGCAACTTAACTGAAAGACATTTACTGATGAATTGTGCATCACAAATAAACCAGTGAATGAAAAAGCAAAATGAAGAACAGCAAAAATATACACACATAGAAACAGTCAGTCAGTCAGCCAGTCAGTCATTTGTTAATAATGATGGTCGAGCAAATGATGATGAGGGCGAGGAAAGGTGAGTCAGTCAATGATGTGGCAGGTGTCCGCTTGTCAACTTTGGTGGGTTTGATGCTTTTCTCATTTTTACCTCATTCTTACCTTGACACAAAGTGCACACGTGCCAAATTGGAATTATATTTCTGTGGCAGACTGAGATTTTCTTTCATTCTCTTCTTCCTTTTCTTTCATCTTTCTTCTTCTTCTTTCTTTAACTATTATTCTGGTTCGTCTTTTTTTTCTTCTTCTTCTCTTTGTAAAGACACGGTGACTTGCGTGGGCCTTAATCATAATAATAGCAGCACAAAGAAAAGAGAAAAGAAAAAAAAAATCTCAGGTAAAAAAGAAGAAGAAGAAGAAACTTCAGTCCATTTCCTGTCGACGTCCACCAAGTATCCATTTGTGGTGTAATCACTCAACCTGTTCATTGTTAACCTGTGGTATTTGTCATTTACTCGTGCATTTACCTGTTTGACTTTTTTTTCATTCTTCTAATATTCTTACTAGTAATTTGTTCATTTAAACTTATTGTACCGTCAAATGAAAACTACTAAATTGTTAACACATTTACCTTGTGTATTGCTGCGACACACAGCGGTTGTTGATCAACTTATCTTTACAACATTGTTAATTGGATTAACTTGAATTTATCTTTGTATGTAAAAGTGAACAAGTTGTCTTTTTTTTAAGAAATGAAAAAAGAAAAGAAAGAAAAAAATAATCGTCAAGTAACAATAACAATAAGATCGATCATTCATTGAATTGCATTTAAAATTTGTAACAAACTTGTTGCCTTGTATTAGTGTAATTAAAACATTAAATGGATTAATATGAATGATTAGCTGAGTCATTTGACCTTTTATTCAGTGTACACGTGAGATGATGTAAATGTAATAGGTAAGTAAAAGAAGGATGAAATGCACACTGTAGAATAGAAATATTTTAGCCACTGAAAAAGTAAGTAAGTAAGTAAAAGTGTCTTTCGTGACTTAACTTGATTCTCCAGTTGTGATCTCATCCATCAGTCGGCAAAAGTGTGAAAGAACAAGAGTAACAAGAAGAAAGAACTTTTTTTTTCCTTTTCCTTTTTCTTTTCTCTTACTGCACTTTATTGAGTGAGTAAAGCTGTTAATGAATTGAAATAAAGTAACACACACATACACATACACACAAGGATAGGTATCACCGATGTAGATAACGTGTGTAGATTGTACCTGACAATGGGTCAAATCATCCTGCAAAGTGAAAATAAACCTCAAATGCTGCCGAATTTACAACAGAGAGGAAAAGAGAAAAAGAGAAAAAGATGGTACAAAGATGAACCTTTGATCTGTCTTTCAATGTTCTATGTGTATATCTGTGTTCATGTGTTCATGTGTGTGTGCCTTTTTGTTCTTTGTTCTTTGTTCTTTCTTATAATGAATAAAATATGATCACGTCTACCTTTTCCATCCTAATGGGCCAATCGCGTGACCCAAATACCGCTGAAGGAACATATTTTCTTTTTTTTTCCTTTTTCCTACTAAAGTCCTTTTTTCGAATATATTTTTTCGTTCCTTTTTTTTGTTCTCTTCTCACTTTGTTCTGTCTCACTTTCCATTGAAAATACATTGTACAACCTTGTATCTTCCTCATGGTATAACTGTTGGTTTATCATCTTCAGTCACTTTTATTCTTTCTCCTCTTCTCACACATTTATCTGCCACGTAATTTTTTTTGTGTCTCTTCGTCATCTTCTTTTATTTTTTTTTCTTTTACATTTTTATTTTTTTCACACTTGTATGAGATGAACAGCGCAAGTCTTGTCTTTGTTGTTGTTGTTGTTGTAGTTTGTTTAACTTCCCTTTTTTTCCCTCAACTAAATCCATAGTTGGAATTTATTCTTTCAAAACCTTGGACAAAGGAAGAAAGAACGAAAGAAAGAAAAAATATTCATTTTAACACAAAGACAAATCTTATATGACGCAAATATTTTCCTCTCTCTCTCTTTTTCTTTCTCTTTGAACATGAATTATCGAATACTAAACATCACACTTACTTACATTATGATGAAGAGAAAATATTATGTAAAATTTAACAGTAAAATGTTGGATTTACCTGATGTTACAACTTAACTTTGACATTAAATGAATTTTCTTTTTTTTCACCGACTTATCATGTACAAAATATCATCATGAAGTGTAAAAGATTAACATTACTTAGTATTTTGTCTGAATCATCTTTAAATGATTGACAAGATAAGTTTTTTTCTTTTCACTTACATTTGATGATTATTTGACAACAACAAATATAGTTCATACATTTTTTTCATTGCCACTTGAGATGATTTGATGATTTGATGATGATGATTATCATCATCATCATTATTTTTTCTTCTTTAAATGTGTCTAAAGTTTGTCATGATGATTGGTGTGTAAAGTGAAATGTCAATGTTACAAGGGGGACAATTGTTGCAAGGACTTTGTCTTTCACGGGTCGAGATGGACTGATCTAAACCGGATCAACAAACAAACAACATCTTTGTGTGAGAATGTAGTCACCGGCCTGTCACTCATTTGGTAAAAAGGCAAAAAATAAAAAAAATAAAGAAGGTATATACACACACACACATACATCTGACTGACCGGGCCATCTTTGTACTGTCTAAATCTCCATCCTTTCTGGTGGCAGATCTCATTTGAGACTAGATGCCTCCTACGATGCAAGTTGATTTGAAATATTCTTCTCTTTCTCTGTCTTTTTTTTTTGCTTCACTTAATGAGCTAGATGCAAGTGTAAGTGCGTTGTGCCCTCCTGTCGAGTTTGGCTCTTTTCTCTTTTCCTCTCTTGTTTTGCATTCACATCCTATCGATTCTTCATATTTCATCCTCCATTACATGTTACAGCATCCATTGTCTCTTTGCTTCCGTGAGAAAAGGTCGGTCCCTTGTTTTAAGCGTGAACCGATGGTAAGTTTGACTGGACTGTGTCAACATACACACACACATATATATACATACATACATACACAGCATTTACAACATTCACAGACACAGGTTGACTACCGAATGGTGAGTCAACTACTGATGCAGATGCAACTTAAAGTAACTTGACGGTGATGCAGGTGATGCAGGTGATGCAGGGGAGGTGAGAGGTAAAAAACTGATCAGCTTGTGTTTAGCTTAAGTCTTGAGCTCTTACACATATTGTGTCCCTTCAGGGGGTCTCAAGTGACTGAAGTGACTGAAGTGAAATTACCTGCTTCTTGGGCCGTCGTTGGCCGTTTTTTTCTTCTTCTTCTTCCTTTGCTTTGCTTTCTTTTTTGGCCCTCGCAACATCACAAGAGAGTGGCAAGTGCGAGCACCCAGGCACTTAAGCTGCCCTCAGTTATAATCACTTCTAGAATTAATGGTAGTTTCACCTGTGATCGAAGACTCGCAGAATAAAGTCAAACCTGAGGAAGAAAGAGAAAGAGAAAGAAGAAGAATGAAGAAGAAGAAAATGTTCGTACATACAAAGTGAGATGAGAGAATGTGAGCAGAGACAAGAGAGAAGTAAAAGAAGTTAAAGAAAGAGATAGAGAGAATGACCACGCGCTTTTCTCATTTACTAATTGATGAGATGAACATTGCAGTTTTACTCAGTCCTTTTTTTTGACTGAGTATGAGGTCTTCCATGATTATTACTTGGTCCATGTTTTAATGTTTCAATGTTTCAATTCTTCAATGTACTATGCTTACCGACCCTCGAGAGATTTTTGATGCATGTTGATGCCACTCTCCACCTCGTGGGCCAGGCAGAGCTGCCAAGAAATGAGTGAGAGAATGAAAAAACGAATAAGAGACACACAGAGAGAGAATAAGAAAGGTAGAAAAAGGAAAAAAGAAGAAAGATTGTGAAAAGAATGGAAGCACAAATTGAGGGTCTAATGGAATGTCAGACAGAGCAAAAGTGGACTTTGCGCGTGGCGCGTGGGTGGCACACTTTGACCAAGGTAATACTTAACTGGACAGCATAGAACAGACACACACACAAGCACAAGCACAAGTTTAGTAATGGAGTAAAAGAATACCTTGAAGAATATTTGAGACAGAATGAGACAGAGAAAAGGTCAATCTTCAATCTACAATCTTCAGTCGTCACTCTTCAATCTTCATTCTTTCTGCCTATAACAAGTGGAGCAGGAAGTTTTACTGCCTCTGCTGTTGTTGATGTAGTTACTGCTGCTGCTGTTTCTACTACTACTACTACTGCTGCTGTTGATATTGATGTTGAAGATGTGAGTGACACTCGCATATAAAAGGTAAATTGAGAGACAGCATAGTCAAAGGTAGAAAGAGAAAGAGAAAGAGAAAGAGAAAAAGAGAGAGATGAGATGAGTTCATGTCTCTTGATATGATGTGTCAGATGTATGAGATGTATGAGATGTTAAATGTGAGATGTGAGATGGTGAGATTCAGTGGTGCAGATTGGTTTCCGGGCCTTTCAACAAGTCACCTGTACCGCATATCCGCAGCGGAAGGATGAAGAAGACACGACAAGAGTTAGTAAGAGAGAGAGAGAGAGAGAGAAGAGGGAGAAGAAGGAGGAGAAGTCAATTCACTCGAGCACAGCATAAGCCTCGTCGAGTTCTAAACTGAGTCGGAGTGACCCTCCTCTTACAGGCGGAGTTACTTTGGTCGGCGTATGCATTTGTTTCGCATGCGATTCTTTGAGACTGGTAAGTTGTCTGAGTGTTCAGTTTACGCTTATGCTTCTGCCATCCGAGGCCATAATGAGTGCTGCTCCTATGGCAGAGTTTGATGAGGTAAGGATACTTTTTAAGGATACTCGATACTCTCTTTAACTATTACTCAATTTATCCTTTCTTCCTCTTTTTGTTTGTTTGTTCTTCATCATCATTCAATTATTTATCTCTTTCTTTTATCCTTGTTCTAATTGTGTATCTATTGTGTGTTTGTGTATACATCAATTGTGTCAATCCTGCAGATGTGGCGAGACATCGAAAGTGTCTTCATGGTCGATGAACATTTGCCAGTTGACTCATCTACAATGACCAATTATACAACTGGCCTTCCTTGTTATGCAGCGGCTGCTGTAGCTGCAGTAGCATCTGCAGCTGTTGTTCAGGTCACATCACCATCATCATCATCTTCTTCTAATCATCAAATAACCAATAGTCCAAGCCATACGGCCATTTCAACTGGTCAATTACATTCATCATCATCACCATCACCTTCTTGCTCATCTCCATCATCATCATCATCCTCATCTATACATCCTAGTGGTCATGCCAATCAATCCAATCATATAAGTCATTTGACTTCACTATCTAACTCGTCATTCAGTCCGACCGGTGGTTTTTCATCTTCTGATTCTTCTCTTAAATCTTACACACATTCAGGTAAGTTTTTTTTTCATTCATTCAATCATTTAAATTATCACAAATTTATTTCAAGATAAAAGTATATCAATGAAAGTATATATATATATGCATTATTTTTATTTGTGGCTCCTTTTTAACTTGTTCTTTACTTGGCGGGTGATTTTTCTATCTACCCGGTTCTTATATGCTTTTTTTTTGTTCATACTTTATACCTTTATTCTAACCTGACAATACGTTTGTCTCTCCATCCATCCATCTTGTCTATCTCTCTTTCTCTTTTTTCTTCTTTTTTGTCTCTCTCTCTCTCTCTCTCTCTTTCACTTTAGTTCTTTTATCTAATGCACCTCAGCCATGTGAAGCTCTTCGCATCAATACCATTTCACTTGTCGGAGCAACTGGATCCTCCTCCTCTTTCCTGTCACCCGATGCTTCACCTGTCACCCTAGGTTGCCACAATGAACACTCAAACAACAACAACAACAACAACAGCAACAACAACAACCTGTATTCCACTGCCACGAGCAATAATGTTAACAACACTAACAACAACAATTCTAACAACCCTAGCTCAAATTCAACTAATAGTAACAATGGAAATGTCACCAACATCAACAACAATAACTCTTCAGCTTCGCCATCTTCTACTTCATCTTCATCATCACCTTCTTGCCCGCCAACTGCCACAACGACGACGTCTTCTACTTTAACCTCAACAACAACTACATCAACACCATCAACACCATCTTCTTCAACTTCTTCGTTGTCATCATCTTCATCATCATCATCATCTTCTACATCTTCTTCCTCTTCTTCTTCTTCTACAGCATCTTCCTCTTCTTCTTCAATCTGTTGCAACGTAACTACTTCATCTTCCATTGCACTTAATGCTAATAGCAATAATGCCAATAGTAACAATAACAACAATAATAACAATAATAACAATAGTAACATAGTGTATAATATACCCGATAAAAGTCAGAGTCCTTTACAGACTCAAATAACTTCCATGGAAGATGAAAAAGTACATTCTTCTTATCACTCATCTTCTTCGCCATCTCTTTCATTGCATCAGTTAGTTTCACCTTACCCCCAGCAGTTTGTTCATCATTCTCACCATTCTCCACATTTAATTCATAATTCTCTTCAGTTAGGACAAGCACATCATCACACTTCACATCATCAAATACCTCCACAGCATGCTTTTCATTCAAGCGGACTTTTACTTGGACTTGCTCCATCACCAACTTCTTCATCACCTGAAAATTCTCCTTCTGATCTCTCACTTGACTATATGTATCATCAGCATCCTTCTCAACATCAACATCCAAATCATCCTCATCCTTCTCAAAATCAACAGCATACACATCAACCTCAACCTCAACAGCAACAACATCATCATCATCATCCTCCTCATCCTCATCATCAACCTCTTTCTTCTCAACATCAACATCCGCATCAACATCAACATCAACATCACAATCAAATGCATCATAACCACTTTCATCCTTCTCATCATCATCATCATCACCATCATCATGAACAGCAACAAACACTTTTGTCACATCAACAACAACAGCAACAGCAACAACTTCAACAGTCGCATGTCAAGCGACCTGTTAATAGCCACCTCAGTAGCAATTGCAAATCACCAAATATACTTTTAACTGATGTAGTTACCGATGTTATGATGAACAATATGAACAACATGAATAACATGAACAACAGTCACCAACAGACACAAGGACCACTTGGACACATCCATTTACACCCCAATGTTGTTCAAGACAACCACGGTTTGACTGCTCATTGCCAATCACCAACTCAGCAGGCTCCTCACCATCATCATCATTTGCATCATATGCAAACTCACCAGCAGCAGCAGCAGCAACAACAACAACAACAACAGCAGCAACAACAACAACAGCAACAGCATCAACATCAACTTCATCATTCACACCTACAGCAACTTCCGCATGGATGGAATTCAAGTCAATCATTGGACTCATTTGCTCCACCAATGACAAGTGTATCTCCAGTTGGTATGACAATTACTACACATTTGACAGTCAACACATCACCTACATCACCCTTACCTAATATTAATGGTGGGCCAGTTGTAGTGACTAAGTCACGACGAGGACGTCGATCACGTGGACCTAAGAAAGTAACAATGCATACATGTTCATATCCAGGATGTTCTAAGACATATTCTAAAAGTTCTCACCTTAAAGCTCATTTAAGAACACATACAGGTGAAAAACCTTATCAATGTACTTGGCGTGGATGTGGATGGAAATTTGCTCGTTCTGATGAATTAACACGTCATTATCGTAAACATACTGGTGATCGACCATTTCAATGTAAACTATGTGAAAGAGCATTTTCACGATCTGATCATTTGTCATTACATATGAAAAGACATGCTGAAATTTTGTAGTCAAAATAATTGAATAAGAGAAAGAAAAGAAATTTGTGCACTTTAATTGGTGCAAAATTAACAAATACTTGATGTTTTTCTCTCTTTTATTTCATTTTCTTCTTGTATCAATTAGATGTGTGTACATTTAAACATAGTCTGATGAGTATGACAAATTATGAAATGGTCATGACATTTGTCATATTTTCTTTCTTTCTTTTTTTTCTTTCTATCAGCAATATTAACTTGACAATCAACTGCATCATTCTCCATGTGTGTGTGTGTTTGTGTTAACTAACTGATTGATCACTGTTGGTTAAACTTTGCAGTTCATTTGTCTTCTTCTTCTTCTTCTTCTTCTTCCGGTCGATGTTTACCATCTTCCAATGCTACTTATTGTAATGAAGTTTGCCATACCGAGTGTAATCAAGCAAACAAGCAACATTAGAAAAACAAAACAGGTTACAACTCTCTACAACAAATAATAACAAAAGAAGAAAAAAATTACCACAAACATAGGATATACACAAAAATTTCCGGTGCTCTCTGTTCGTCCTGTGACAGATGATGATGATGATGATGATGAGAATGATGACAACCATGATGATGATGATGATGATGATGATTCTTTTTTTTGTTCTCATTTTATTTCTTTAACCATTGACTGTACTTAATTAAATTCAAATACACGCGAATAACAATAAGGTGATCGTATAAGTGACAATAAATTTGCCAGTCGCCTTTACTGCTCATGATTCAGCAGTTTATCTTGTTCTTTACTTGTTCATTTTTTTTCTTTTTTGTCTTTCACCTTTTTCTTTGATTTTTATTCTTCTCAACACTTGTTCAAGTTGTTCCACCTCTTCTTTTTCTTCCTTCACAAGAAATATACAAAGTGAATAGTGAATATGTCAATGTGAATGTGAATGATGACCATTGAACAAGCAAATGAATTTTTCCTTTTTTTTCTTTTTCCTTCATTTTCATTTACTTGAGCCACTGACATTGTCTGTGTGACAAATTATCCTGTTGCCATTTGTATCAATGATTTGAAAATGAAACAGACACACATACACAAAAAGAAAAAAAATGATAATACACAGTTCGCCCAGAAGAAAGAAATATTGATCTTGCATAATAATGTAAAAATTATCAATGAAGTAAGAATAAGTGATAAATACTTTTGATATTTCGGTTAGTGTAAAATCAGTGGTAAGTTTTTACTTTTTTTCTTGGTCGTTTTTTTAGAGAAAGAAAGAAACAAAACTGGCGGCGGCGGCAAATGTGTGTAAGGTGAAAATTGCTTTTATGAAAATTATCAGACTGGTCGAATTGTATGGCCGATGGAGAATCTCTTTTAAAATTGTCTCAGCGGGCAAAAAAAGAAGAAGAAGAAGAAGAAAAGTGACCAGTAGGAGGTCTGTAGACATGCCATTTGACGTTGTGTTGCCTTGCATTGCATTTCATTGCATTGCATCGCATCACATCGTACCTGAGCCAGGTAAATTGAGTGAAATGCCAGGTGCAAGGTATGTCAATAACTGGTTTGAATTCGTAACAGTTACTCCACTCACAGATGCATTTGTTTTCAAGGGCTGTGAGGTTCTTCAGTTTCGTCATCATCTTCTCATCTTTTTGCTTTATGTTTCACATCATCTTATAGGAACAAGAGAGAGTAAAAGAGAGTAAAAGAGAGAAGAGGGGGAGGATGCATGTGGACATGGCTGTTGTTGAAGAAAAGCACCTTGAGAGTGTTGATAGGATGTCTCTCTTTAATTTTCTCCCTTTTTGCCGACACAAATGGCCGCACCTGCGGTAACAGCAGCAACAACAGCAGCAGCTGGGTCAGAGTAAGAGTGGCAAGTGTGTCCAGTCTTAGGGTCAGTCAGTATCAAGTATCAATTGTGTAAATGCTGTACCTGTGAATATGTCAGCGAACACCGATGATGATGGCCAAGCATTCAGTCACTGTTGAGTCTTTCTTTCTTTCTCTCTCTCACACACATAAGACTCAAAGATGAGACTTCGAAAATGAAAAAGAAAAAAAAGAAGAAACACACACTTACATAGACACATACGTACATACAAAAAGCAAGTAAATCAACTGACCTCAGGTAAAGCAGAGTCAGAGATCGAAGAAGATGAAAAAAAAGACAGGTAAAAGATAAAAGAGAAAAAGTAGACTGAACGATCAATTGATCCTTTGCTAGTGACGCATGCATTTGCCCTTACTTTGTGGTTAATGTATTTGTATCAATTATGAATGATGTAGAGAGAATGAAAGAAAAGTCGAACACATGTGCGCAAATGTTTTTCTTTCTCTCTCTCTCTTTCTATGTTCACAATGTTCTTGTTCTCGTTTTTTTTCTCTCTCTCTCTCTTCTTTTGTCGTTTTTTCTTCTCCTTCTCCCCCGAAACGGAAATATAGGGCCAGCTCACGATGCGCGCAGGTGATGACCGGCCGATGAGGTTGATTCAGCAAACCAGGTGAGTTCGACGAACACACATACATACATACATATAAGAACTACATACACACATTGTACATTGTACATTGTACAGACTAACATAACCATCCATAGAGTGGATCTCGTAATTGCATGTTCTGGCGGATGAGGAGACGAACTGTTATCACTGGTCATCCATTATGCAAGAACTCGCCTAGTGTAATTGGTCTTTCCTCAAAATTAAACTTTGCATTTGATTAAAAGCATTTTTTCATCGAAACATCCTTCTACTTTAAGTATAGCAGACACATATATATACATACACATACAAAAAAAAAAATATATAGCACAAAGAAGGATAAAAATTGTCCTACATCATTCATTCATTTTCTCTTCATTCATTCTATAACACAGACATATTAAATGTAATAAAGGTAAATCTGTCCACTTTTATCCACTTTTACCTTGTCAAATGGTTAAGATATTTTTTTTCTTTTCCCATTTCAATGAAATATCACAATTACAATCATTGTGTAGTTGATGTAGTTGATCAACTTATGTATGAATAAATTTGTTTCATTTTATTTATTTCATCCATTGTCATGGAGTAAAATAACTTTTATATTCTTTTATTAACTTATATGAACTTATGTAATATGATTAATGTTATATTTTTATTGTCTTTAACTGATCAAGTGTGTGTCAAATTGTTTACCTATCAAATTGTAACATCGAGTATTTGTACTTATTGTTATAAATGATGACACATGTGTACAAGAGATGTGTCTTGCGTGGAAAGTATATTTATATGGTTCTGTGAGGAAGAAAATAAAATGTCTGACAAAGGAAGAACATTTCATGTGTATTTTACATGTCAAGTCATTTTATCAAGTTGCAAGGTTGTTCTGGACAATTTGCACGCATGAATGTCCACGTGATTGAATATGTTAGATCGTCACACACATTCACATTCACATTCACATTGATAGAACATATATATACATTTGCACACAATGTAATGTCACTTATACTTAATAACTCAGTGAATTTGTCAGAATATGAATGTATGTGTGTGTGTGAGTTTGTCTGTACAAATGACAAAGTGTACATGTCATTGGTAAATATTGAAAAAAGTATGAAAGAGTGGTGTAAATTTGATTGAATATGAAAAGGGTGACACATAAATGTATGTAAAGTGAATTAAACACAACCTGACCGACATTGAACAGAACGAATATTTGATTGAAGACAAAAAGAACAATTTTTGTTACTTATGACAACTTTTTGTTAGAACAAACAGTAAAACACACACACACACAAGTTGTACTTGAATAAAAGTTCATAAGAAGGAAAAAAAGAAAAATAAAAGTACAGGAAATATATATGTAAAGACTGACTCATTGAATACACAGACACATAAAAAGGAAAGAAAGAAAAAATTTCAATTGACCAAAATTTTTACTGACAACTTTTACACAAAACTTACAGGTAGGTCGTCGTGAGTAATAACAGAGTCAGTGTTTCATTTTATTATTTTTCACTTGGATATTTGAAAGCTAGTACTTTGATAAGCGTGCCATGCACAAGAGTAGAAAAGAAATGAAAGAAGAAAGAAGAAAAAACGTTGACATTGAGTTTAAGTTAAAAAATAGTAAGAGAAAAATAAAAGTACAATGAAGTAAGAGAGAAAAACTGGGTGTAACTCAAACTGGCAAACTGCAAAGTCAATCCGCACAAAACTACCTGAGATTGTATTAGCAATGACTCCTTGCACATATTCTTCTTCTTCTCTTTCCTTTACTTGTCTCAAAGTAATCGTCATTGGCCACACTCGTATGCGCTTCCGGTCGACACTTGTGTCACTATTTGTGTGTTTGTTCGTGTGGGAGTTTAAACTTCCTCTTTGATTATCAGCTTTTTTTTCCTTTCCTTTCCTTCTCTTTTTCTTACCTTTATTTTTTATGTTATGTTGCATATTTTTATGTGTATCTACCTCTTGCCATTTTATGCAGACACACATGAAGTTTACCTTTTTTTTGCAGTTGTTGTTGTTAGAACTCTCCTCTCCCATCCTTCTTAATGCTTAGGCACACGTGCACACATATATGAACCGACAATGAGTACAATGAACAAAATATACAATACAAATGGTCAAATGGTCATAACACACACACACATAACATAACATATAAATACAATTGTTGTTGAGTACTTTTAACCTCTCCTATGTACTTTATGTTATTCTTGAACATTTTCCACTCGACATTTTTACTCAACAAACTCATTCATTCATTCATTCATTCATTCATTTCATTTCATTCAGTTACTTTACTATTCGCCCAAAAAGCAAAAAAAAAAAATTTATATTCAATTGATGGCATTTAACAACAATGCACTTTCATTGATAAATTTACCCTTACAATTTGACACACTTAACCTTGTCAATTGAACTAAATCAATTGAACTTGATGATACTTCTTTACTATAGTTTAACGTTGATTGTCCTTTCATTCTTTCTATCTGATTCCTGATAACTGGTCAATACAAGTCAATTTGTTAATTTAACTTACTTTAGGCGTTGTACATTTGATTTATTTGATTTATTTTCTTTCTTCTTCACCTTTGAAAGAAGAAAAAAATGTTTCATCACTTAATGTATCATTTTTATTCTTTCACTTATAGTTGATAATGGTTTGGTTATAGATTGAATGATAATTTCAACCTCAATTGACTGGTCAATTGGTTGGTTGGATTTATCTTTGTATCAAAGAATTAAAATTAAACACACTAATAGAGAGATACTTGTAGAGTAAATTTTGTTTCAAATGTATTGTGATCAAATGTATAAAATATTCATCGATGTTGATCGTCATCATCGTCATGATGAAAGATGATGACCTTGATGTTCTCGATGGCTTTTGACCTGAACTCTTTTCAAATCAACATGATGCATAAGCATTGATAATTAAATTCACCCTTCTCCTTCTTCTTCTTCTTCTATCAGTTTTTCTTGTCTTTCAGGTCTCTTTCTCTTTTTCTCTTTTTCTCTTTCTCTCTTCATCTGAATAAACTTTTCATCCATATTTTATCCCCTCATGAACATTTGGTCATGCTTGTTATGCCAAGTAAACCTGTTTGTCATTGACTATGGTCAACAAAAATAACATCTGCACATCTCTTTACCTGTATACACTGTTCATGTGTACAAATTATCCATGTGTCTCTCACATTGGTTGTTGTTGTTGTTGATGTTGTTGATGTTGATGTTGTCCAATGTTGATATGACCAAAGAGTAAGTCAAATGATACATTGAAAATGTCCATCAATGACAAAGAAAAGAGAAACACTGTACATCTAGTGGATAATCCAATTGCGGTGAAAGGAAGAGAATAAAAAAAAAGACGAAAAGAAGAGAAGACAAGATAAAAGTTCTGATCTGCAATTGCGCGGCCGACTGACAGGCTATTCTTTTACCCGCCTTCTTTCAGGTGGAGTTTTTTGTATTTTATTTTTTCTCTTCTTCTTCTTCTTCTTCCTTCGGCCCAAGGTGAATTTGAACAGCACAAAAACCAGCTTCAACTGTGAGTTTGTAACCGCAAGTGAGCGCAGTACAACTTTCACTTTTGAAATGGCAACTGCCATTTCTGAATTTGATGAGGTAAGTAATTAAATCGTCAAATTTTATTACTTTCAACAATTTTTCTTATCCAATTACATTGAATAGAACAAAGTAAATATTATATATATAAATGTACTATATTGTATTGTCCTGTTTTATTTGTTTTTAGGTGTGGAAAGACATTGAAAGTGTCTTTGTCACCTCACCAGAAAGCCAAAATGCAATAAGTGGCCAAAGTGTCAATTTACACAATTTGACAAACAATGTGAATCAACTTTCTACAATTAATGGTATCTCAACATACTGTCAAAATGAGTCAGTAGTCAGTGTAACACCTGATCAAATCAATTCATACAGAAGACAGCATGATGCTGCCTTTCAACTTCACCATAACCATAACCATCATCATCATCATCATGATCAGCATCAACATCAACATCATCAGCATCATCATTCTCATCCTCATCCTCATGTACGGTCTCATCTTCATGCACATCATGTCACCCCTTATTTGAACATACATCAAGTTACTTACTGTGACTTACCATCAAACAACCAGCAGGTATCTTCAGGTAAGACCAGTTCACATCTAAAGTATACATATATCTGTTGGATATGTTAGATCTTCTTCTTCTTCTTTTTTTACTAACCAATTATCATAATTGACAGGATTTTCATGTGTCACACCATCATCAACAACATCAACAGTATCACCATGTAGTATACCTTCACCCTTGTCATCGGCATCCTCATCACCGGCCTCTTCATCCTTCATCCCAACTTCAAGTGTGCCATTAAATTCACACCATCATCAGCAGCAGCAGCAATTGCAACAACATACAACATCAAATAATCAAGTACCAACAAGTGAACAAATCAACCAACAGATAAATACATCTCATCATATACATCAACAAGATCAAAGACATAGTTTATATTATCATTATTCACCTGAGGCACCTGAATCTTCACCATCATCATCTTGTTCATCATCTTTTCCTGTATCATCTTCTTCTACCAAAGTTAACAGCAATTTATGTAGTAAACATCATCATCATCATCATCATCATCAACAACAACAACAACAAGATATTTCATTATTGAATTCACTTTCACCTCCATCATCACCTCAAGTAGATATTTCACCAATTTTATTACCAACAAGTGTAAAAGAAATAACCACCAATAGAAGAAACTTGTCAACAACAAATACTATTAATTTACCAAATATAATCAATACTAATAATAATACTAATAATAATAATAACCATTCAACACCATTAGAAGTAACATGTCATGATGATGAAAGAACAATTTATCCATGCTCATCAAATATAATATTTACATCAATTTATAATTCATCAACAACAAGTGACAAAGATGATAATTCTAATTCACATCATTTATCTAACAACAATGCAGTAAATAGTCAAGTGTCAAATGTATTAATTAATTTACCACCATTAGTACGAAAAAAACAACCAGCAATTCATACATGTACATATGTTGGTTGTATTAAAAAATATACAAAAAGTTCTCATCTTAAAGCACATTTAAGAACACATACAGGTGAAAAACCTTATCAATGTAATTGGCGTGGATGTGGATGGAAATTTGCTCGTTCTGATGAATTAACTCGTCATTATCGTAAACATACTGGTGATCGACCATTTCAATGTAAACTATGTGAAAGAGCTTTCACAAGGTCAGATCATTTGTCATTACATATGAAAAGACATACTGGTACTATTTAATTGTGAATATCAATTTAACCAACAGATTAATTTAATCAACAAACTGTTGCAAAATTTTATAAGAGAGAAAAAAACCAATTGAGCCATTGACAAGTATAAAAAAAATCATGATGATGATGATGACACTTTTGAAAGTTAAAGAAACAAATATATATATTTTTACTGCTGTTAAAAGTAGTAATTTTATTTTTTATTTTTTATTTTTATTATATTCAGTAGTTTATTTGTATCATTCTTCTTCTAGTCATCTGCCCTGCAATCACACTATTGACGGACGGTAAAGTAAGAAAGATAGGAAGAAAAAAGAGTAATTTTTTTTTACACAAAAAGATTTATCAAAGAAAACAAAGATGTAAATTGTGAGTGAATGTATAAAACATATATATAAAAGTGTGTGTGTGTGTGTTGAGGGTCAAGTAAAGATTGTTTGAATTGTTAAAATTGTTCTTGTGTGTCTTTGATGTATCCGTCTCCCCCGCGATAAAAGAACAAGAAGAAGAAGAGGGATGCCCAATGTTACAATGTTAATAGTAAGGGCAGTTGTTATACCTTGAGTATTTGTTTCTTCTTCTTGACAATAGAGGACAATTTAACTTTTCCTCCAGGGTCAAATTTGGTGTTGTTTCAATGTGAATGGAATTTCCTTGCGGTTTCCAACAAGGCAAATTGTACAAGTAAAATACAGTTCAAAGTAAGTTTAAAAGTGAACAAGAAGAGAAAAAAAAGAAAAAATAACAAGAAAGAAAGAAAGAAAGAAAGAAAGGCAAAGAAAGAGAAGACGGTTGATCTGATTGATTGCAGTGAGCAAGGACACGTACTGATGCACGTGTCCTTGGATTTAGTATTTCATTCAATCCACAGATGTGTATGAACAAAAGCATTTTAACACAACAGGTACAAAGTGAAGGTAGAAAAAGAGAAAGAGAAAGAGTCAGTTGATTTTCATTTGATGTTGATGTTGATATGGCGGCACACGTCACGATGTCCATCATCATCATCGAAGAACAACTTAAACATCAACATCAGCATCGTCGTGTATTTGTACTTACTTATAGTATTAGGTTAAATACAGTATCTTCACTTGTTGGTCAGTATTATTGCATCTGCATTTCCATGACCATTCTTAGGATACTATCGAGTTATATCATCAGAAAATTATCCTTTTGTATGTCACTCAGTCAAGTGGATTGAATATTATTGTTATTGTTGTTGTTGTTGTTAAAAGAAAAGGAAAGCACAGAAACAAGAATAAAGAAAAAAAATCAATTATTGTCAACCTGGTGCTACCAGTTAATTGGTGAAAAAGAGTGAAAGTTGAACTTGGATAACTTTAACACATGGTTAATCATGAATAACCATGTTGTTTATGCTTTGTGGATGTTCTATTGTTATTTAATAATTAAACCTTTAGAAAAATACTGCCAATGTGTCCATCCGGTCATTCGGCAATGATTCAACTTACCATCATCATCATCATCATCATCGTCATCATCATCGTCTTCATCGTCTTCATACAATAAAATGCAAGTTGAAAAGTTTTTTTCTTTTCTTTTGTTTTCATCTAAACAAAAGGACAAACTTTGTTGTTGTTGTTGTTGTTATTGTTGCTGTTGTTGATATTATGTGATGTGATGTGCAACTGGTTGACATATGATAAAATTGTGCAAAAGAATAAAAATATTTAATCTTTTGTTTGTCCAAGCAATTAAATATCACCCATCAAAGTATCATCATCATGAGCGTAAGTAACTTTTTGGTTACTTTGGTTACTCATTTACAATTTATTCATACAGTTTTGAACTTTCTCGCTTTTTGTTAAACAGGAAGACAATTTACTTTAAACTTGTTCATCACACACACACACACACACAGTTGAATTAATTATCTTCAATGTAAGGATGTGAAAGGAGACAAATTTATTTTCAAACCGATGGATGGATGATTATTTTTTTTCTTCGAAGGCGTTAAGAACAACAACAAGAACAAGAGACAGACAGAGATAAAGATGACCGTAGTTAAATTACCTGTCAGTGTAATCAATTGAAAAATTTATCTCAAGTATTTTCAAAGTGATAAAATGATCAATAATTGTTATACATAAATCACAAGACAATTTAACATTTAAAACCATTTAAGAAGAAGAAGAAGAAGAAGAAAAAAAAAGGATCAAAGTGAAGATAATTAAATTGAACAAGTGTCACTATGTGACCGAAGACAAGTTTAAAGAAAAAAAGAGTGAATATTTCAATCACATTTTTTTTCGGTTAAAAAAGTAATTGGACAGTTTAAACCGGTTTATTCTTTTTCCATCAGTTTAAATATTAATGTGTTGTGTCGTTGTGTATTAGTTGATGCTGAGTGAAAAAAATAACATCCCACTCACATTGACCAATCGGTTGAGTCGTGTTGTTTGACTTGTGTTATTATCCTGACAAAGAGAAAGAGAAAGATAAATACAAGTAGAAAAAGAGTAAAAAAGAACAAATGAAAAGAAAAAAGGGTTCTTCCAAAAGTCATGTGGATGAAGCATCACTACTAACTGACAGCAAGGTAAATTGTTTTACCTGACTATTCCATTATTCCTTTCTTTTCCTCTCTTTCTCTTTTACTCAATTACAAGGACAACATGGATAAAGTCACAAGTTGATTTGTTGATTGTATTCTCTCACGCTGAATCCTTGATTTACAAAGTCAAGTTTACTTTAGTCAGTGAGATCAAACAAAAAAGTAGTTCCTTAATTTTTATATATTATTTAAAAGTCATTTACTCTCTTACACTTTTATTCATTTACTCATTTAATGACATTGAATCGAACACAAGACACAAGTTAGTTGATTCTTTATAAAATTTCCTTCATTTCTAAATAATAATTAAACTGTCGCATTGTAACATCAACAACTAACTAACAGACAGAAAAAAAACTTTCCAAGTTTAATTTTAATTCACCACAATCAACAGGTGTCATTGATATCATTTGTCGATTGATTGTAATTTATTTTAACCATTGATATTTCATCTGATTTACATTTAACTAATTAACTAATTCATTTGTTTCTTATCATCAACAAAATAGTTATAATTATTATTATCTTTGTATATTTATCAATTGTATGAAGTTTGAAATATAAAAAGTGTTGATGACCATGAATTTGTCAGATGTTGAGATGTTTATTCTTCTTTTATATATATTTTTAAATTGCGATACATATCGACATTGTCATTCATTGTAATGGTAGTTAATTTTGATTGTTACTTCAAGGTACTGAATAATAATCATTTCATTCATTTGAAGAAAGAAAGAAAGAAATAAAATAAAATAAAGTCAGATGACTTTTAAAGGATAATTTGGATAAAACTTTTTAGTAAGAAGAAGAAGAAAATATTGTAAATGGTTAAATTGATCAGTTGATTTACCATTACAAGTGAGTGACACATGAATTTTAAATGAAAAGTCAGGTGAATTAAGTCATTTGTTCACAAGAAGAAAAAAGCAAGAAAGAAAAAGGTTGTCAAAGTTGATAAGTACTTTGTGATCAGTTAAAGTTACTTTTTCATCATCATCATCTTCTTCTTCAAGTGATCAAGTCACAAGTAAATTACATTGATTTTATTCATGAAAGTTCAATTGAGATCAGTAAGTTACTTTTGACATTTGTACTTTTTATTCTTGATGGATGTGATTACTAAAGTGATCGGTTTAGAAGAAAGATAGAAAAGTTAGTTGACTCTCATCAGTTGGACAAGTTGAGTTAAAGTGTTAGTTTGAGTTAAAAGTGTGAAGACATTGTTAGAAGAAAAAAAATTATAAAGAACAAAGGATAATGAAAAATGTAACATTTGGACTGATGAATTGGTTACATTTATTGCATTATCGGTTTAATTGAGAGAAGTAACAACAACAAGAATAGTCATCAGTCCATTTGGTCAATTTAACCGATGCCGTTGAGGAGCGGCAACAAGTGTGGCCAGAGATGATGATGATGTGATTGCCATTCTGAAAGAAAGAGAAAAGAATGAAGAGATTCTTCTTCCCATTCAAAGTGACTGTGAGTGATCCTTCATACATAAATAACTTTCAACTGGAGAGAGTGAGATTTTGCTATTTTTTTGATGAATGGAATGCTTTGCTTGAATAAAATGAATGACAAAAAGAGAGGAGAGAAGTGAAGAGAAAAAAAAGTAAAACTTTTAAACTTCAAATAGAGATGTCAGAATATGAAAAGAGAGAAAGAGAAGAAGAAAGTGTCAGCATCACTTGAATATCCCCTGCCGACTTTGCTCTTATTGCTTTTTGAAAGACATATCACTCACTCACAGGTCATAAGTGGACATGAATCACATATCACATCCATCTTGTCCAGTCAACTGAGGAAGCGAAAGAGAGAATGAGAAAACAACAACAACAAAAAGAAGAAGTGATTGTTTCACAAAGTGAACTTCCATCATTAAAAATAATTTTTTTAATTATTAATCAGTATGATTAAGCTGGAATTCGTATAGGAACAAATTGTTCACTAGAACCATACATAAGTGATTTAATCCAAGGGATAAAATGTGAAACAGAAGTATACAAACTAGCAGATGATCCACAAAGTTCTTCACCAATTGAAATAATTCCCATAAGTTTATAACGTTTAATTGTTTTATCATATACAATAAATGGTCCACCTGAATCACCAGTACAAGTATCATCACCACCATTAATAAATCCAGCACATATAAGTGTTTCATCAATAATTGGTCCAGATTGATCAAATAATGATTTACATGTTTTATAATCAATAACAGGTAAAATAGCAGATTTTAAAGGTAATTCATTACCTGTACCTTGTGTTAATCCCCATCCAGTGACAATAGCAGGTGAACCAGGTTTAATAGTTTCATTAATTGATGGTAAACATATTGGATGAATATAATCATTATCAATAGGTACAGGTGCATTTAATTTAATTAATGCAATATCATTTCTAGCATCTAAAGGTAAATTAAGATCATCATTATTAAATCCAGTAAAATTAACATGAATAAATATATTAGATGGATATCGTAATACTTCAATTGAATTATCTCGTACAATTTTATTATAACGTCCTAAATGTATTGACCATTTAGAAGTATTTGTATAACCCATAAGAAAACAATGTGATGCAGTTAAAACCCATTGTGATGATATTAATATACCTCCACATAAATGTGCTTTAGGTTCATATTCATCAACTGACAATGAAACTTGCCATGGATATGAACCTGGTGATACTTTACGTCCACCTTTAATTTTATAAGTTATAGATTTAACTGGATTATATGATGATGATATATATTTATATATTGGTGGCATACCACAATCAGTAAATTTACCAAATGGTTTATTAATATCAATATTAATTTGTTCATCATATGAACAATTTTCTTCATCACTACCATCACCACAATCATCTATACCATTACATATATCATTTTTACTATAACATAATTTAGGTAAATCAATAACAGGTGATGGTCCTCTTTTTAAATTATGCCGACATGAAAATTCTTTACATTTAACTGGTTGTCTAATAATTGAATACCATAATGAAAAATATGGTTTAATTTTTTCATATGGTGATATATTAGAATAATATTTAATATGTACAACACGTCCAGGTGACCATGTCATTGAATTATCATTATTATGACAAAAGTAATCAATTTCAGGTGATGATGAATTATATCCATCATATATTGTTATATTAGATGTACAATGACGTCCAAATTTAATTGTATCAAATGTTATCCATATATGATAACCAGGTGGTGATATAATTGTCCAACTACATGTTATATTATTATATTTATTAATACTATGATATCCATCATGTACATCCGGTGACATAATGTTGCCAATTCGTCCTTTATTTGATGATGATGGTTCAACATGATTTATTATTTGAATATTTCCGGTTTCACATGCAGATATTTTATCAACTCTTAAGTCATTTGAATTAACTGCACCTGTATTATTAAATATATATTGTCAATGTTAGTAACAACAAATATATTTTTTATGTTTACATGAACTTTTCAAAAGTTCATCAAGTTAACACAAAACAATATTTAACAACAACAATAACAACAATCAGTAACTTACTATAAGCAAGTCCAAATGGACGTTTAAATACAAATGAATTGACACTAGAGACATTAATGGTGTAAATAATTAGTAAAATATTAACAACAGTCACCATTTTGTTTGTGTCTAATGTTACAATGATGACAATTTTGTTGGTTACCATTGTTTCTATGTTCATATCCAATCAATTCAATCAGTTTAATCATCATCTTCAACTACAATCAATCATTTCATTGTTCATTTCAACATGTACACATAATAATAACAATTACAATAAGCATAACAATATCAGTAGTAAATGTATGATTAACAAATTGTCCATACCCTTCATTTAATCATAACACCTACTTACCAATTGTTACTTTAACCATTGACATTTAAACGTTGAGAAGAAAAATAAAAATATAAATATTTTTTCTTTACTTTTAATTAGGTTAATTAGTATTTTCCTTATACAATCAATTTCAATTAACTTAACTTTAATAATTAAATTTCATCACAATTGATTGATTTGTGTATTCATCAGCAAAGTTCACTTTAGCTGAATAAGTTCAATTAAATTTCATTGATGAAGAGAGAGATACAATTGTTGTCATCAACAGTTAATTAACAAATAATCATGTGTTTAATTTTCTTTCTCTCTATGTGGATTTCAATTCCACAGTTTAAGAGTTAAACTTTATGATGGGTTAATATTTTATTTTTTCAACGTTGTAATCAATCAGTTGTATGACCTTGTCACTTTCAGTTCATTTAACATGAACATGTCTCATGACAAATGATTGACGTCATCTAATCAATTGTTTGCACTGGATAAATTATTAATTACAAAATGAAGTAAAGACAAATTTCATCGTACATTATAACACACACACACATACAGACACAAAATGATTGAAGTAAAATGTTTTAGGTTAATTTGACTATGAAGTCAATCGATGGTCAGAAGGATGAAATATTGTCTTCAAAGTCGATATAAAGTAAATGACTTGACCAATGAACATAAGTGTCATAAAGGGATGAATGATGAAATGGTTAAAAAAGTTGATTAGAGAAATTCATGTACATCATCATCATCATCAACATCATGATACTTGTAGGAAGAAAAAAATAAAGGAAAAAGTTATTAAGTATATGCCCTGTGTGTGTGTCTGTATGACTTTGAACAAGGGAGGAGAAGAAATAAATGACAAAAAAATGAAGAACATTTTTATATTATGTGAGTGTAATAAAAACTGTCTATTGCAATTACATGGAACAAGTTAAATAGGGAAAAAAGTCGGAAATGAGCGTGACTTAAGAGAACACACACTGAATAAGAAGGAAAAACAACAACAACAACAACTAATGACAGGTGCAAAGTTTTTTCATCCTTTTCTTCTTCTTCTTCTTCATCTTGGTCGTTTTTGTTGTTGTTGTTGTTGTTGTTGGTCTTTTTTTCCCCTTCAATTGTTGTCAATTGATGTTCCAACTGATGCTACTGAGGTTTCACCTGCCATTAGAACAATCAACTCAATGGACACACCTGACTTCTTACACATTCATCAGCAACAAATGACTTGGTAAATCTACACCTAATTGTTACATCAACTAATGTCTATTTAAATCTCTCTTTGATCATTCAATTGAACACCTTACACTTCATTCAATGTGAATACTTTGCAAAATTTTCTTTCACTCTTCATCTTTCTTCTCTTTCTTCATCTTTATCTTTCCTGTTGAGCGGTGAATGAATTTTTCTTTCAAAGAAAACAAGTAGTTGTCGATGGAGTTATTTTCTTTGATGTATTTCTCACTGACAAGTTACTTGTATGAAGTAACTTTACTTCTTCTTCTTCTTTCTTCAAGATCAAAGTCACCTGTAACCAGTGTACAATCAACTGACAAATAATATATAACATCACATGACTGGTGAATTATCATTCAATTTTATCCATGACTAGAGAAAAAGAAAAAGAACAAATTTCATAAGTAACTTGTTTTACATTTGACAAGTACAAAGATTCCGCACAATTGGTCAAATGAATCAAAAAGTTCCTTCATTCTAAATGGTAACATTTTGTTAACTTGAAATTTTTTTTATTTTATTTCTTTCTCAATATCGTGATTAATGTTTTTACACATGTTGCTTCCGTAATAACTCCCAACATCATCTAAAGAAGAAGAAGAATAACTGATGTCTGTAGACAAATTTTCATTTGATGGAATTTTATAAATTACAAAGTTTACTTGTAAAAAAGTCGAATAAATTGTTTCATCATCCAAGGACAATGTTCAACATTGATGATGGTTGTAGGATTTATTATAACCTTGAATATGTTTCAATCCTTCTCCTGGATAAACTGGCTTTTGCAGAATAATTTGCATTTAACATCAGAAACTGAATCGATTGAGTTCGATTCAATTCGCGCGACTTTTGTGCCATCTGATGTCAAGTGAAATTCACATGTCTTTTACATCTTCTTCTAATGATGCCAAATGAAATGAAAAACAAGGGTGAGCATGTTAGATGATTTCATCTTAATCGCTATTTATTTGACATCAAGTGGCATTTTTAACAATTTTGTCTTTTTAAGTACAATGGAATAATGAAAAAAATCTTTTATTCTTTTATTAACAATGTACTTTTAATTTCAATCTTCCTGTACAGGAATATCAATCAGTCTGATAGGAGGGTAAGCCATCAAACGGTACCTACGCATATAATTCCAATTGTCTTGTTCTTGTTTTAGGTAATTTTGGTATTTCGTTTCTTTATAAACTTTATACCACAATACACAACATGGAAGAGATATAATAAATATAATAAATATAACTATGTACATGAAAATTTTATGTGAACCATGCACTTCACCTGGTCTCACATCGAAGATGGAATTTCCATACAGTCTTTTTTCTTGAGAAATTCCATCTTGAGAGGAGTTCACACCACCAACCACGCGAACGGATCCATCGCAAAATATTCCTGAACCGAAACATTTGACGAATTCGACCTGACCAACTCGAATTGTTTGGTTTTGAGGACTTGACTGGGTTTTCTTACATTCACTCCATGAAAAGTCCTCCAATTTTAGACAAAAGTCATCCGAGCGTCTGACGTAGTGGCAGGTTTCATTAGTTTTCTGAAGGAATACTTGCAAAGGTCCGGTGTAATTCCTCAGGCACCAACCAGGTCCGATGTTCTCCCATTTGATGAAAGGAGTCACTTCGAAGAGGTCTCGACTTGCATAGTGTGGTCTCAAAACAAAGTCTGGAAATGGTGCAGAACTTTCTTCAATGGCACAACTGTTGATGATCAAAACTAACAGTAGCGTGAAAAACATCAAATTCATGATGAATTAGATGTAGCGTAAATGATGGGTCTTTTCTTTCTGCACGACATTATATCTTCACCATCGGTGGGATGAAATCTCCATCGCAAATCAACCCCTTTGTATCTGACATCCAATGACATTTTAAACAATTTGTTGTCCTTTTAAGTACAATGAGATCATATTGTGTCGGCTTCACATGTATGACACATTGTTATTTCATTTGAATTACCTGCTCTCATCTCTGACTGCGTCAACATTCACTAAGGTACAGAAACATCCTGTCGGATGAAAATAAAAAAACTTTTTTCACTCTTTCAATAACAATGTACTCTTAACTTCAATTTAATGCATCCAAATCGACTAAATTCATTCCAATAAAATGAGTCACTTTTTGTTTCATTTCAAAATGACTCACAGAATGAAAACATCACTGAGCCTGGACAAGCTACTTTAACAGATAGACAAGGAAAGAAGAAAATAAAGGTTTCATGTAAACTAGTCAATTTACAAATATTCAAGACGCAATTATCGATGTCCGACAGTGTGCCGTCAGAATAATGGCTGACTATTTTCTAATGAGAAGAACAAGGTGACACACCTGAAGCAACCACCATTTTTTAGTTGCTGATGATTTGTACTGATGATGGTACATTACAAGTGAAACAAGATGTGAACATGTCAGTGTTGATTCATTGTATTGAATTAAAAAAAACAATGATGTAATGTTTCCATCCGTTTTGACCTCCTCGAAACATATCAACACATGAGATAAACATGATGACAGGATCAATTCGTAAATACTTCACGTGGTGCACACAATGTTCACGAGTGACTCTTTGACTGAAAGTGGAACTCTAGCTAACAAAATTCACCTGAGAAGTGTTTGAACAAAGACGTAAGAATCAATGGTCGACATTTATAAGCGCAAGGAATATATCAATATTACTACAATAAGTAAAATTCAAAATAACATTGACAAGAATCATCTTGAGACATCCAGGAGAATGTAAATGCGGAAAAAGTCGAAATGACCAACCATCAGCTGAACATTCTATTAAGAATAAATATCCATTGACCTGATGAAAATCAATGATCACACAAATCAACCTCAACATAAATCTAATCTACTAGTCAATCTTCAACTTTTATCAGTTACTTGTACAGAGAAACATAAGAACAAACTCGATTCACTCAAGATCAATGATGACCAATGATTATGTTTACAATTTATTGCATTTATCAACAAAACTCATATTTCAAAGATTAATTAATTTTCAAATAATACTTGCAAAAAAATTACAATTGTTGAATGTGTATAAAGAAGTTATTTAAAAAGTTTGGCATATTGTTTAATCACATATTCTAATACTTCAGCTTCGATCTGCCACATATTAGATTGAAATGGCATCAATGAAATATTAGGTGTTTTCATGAGTGTTGGTGAAAATACCATTGATAAATTATATGGTGTCATTAAATTATCATTCGAATTAGCTGCAATTTTAACTAAATGATTAAAAAAAAATTTAGCAGTTTGATAATGTGCTGGTGGTAACATTGAAATTGCTTCTTTTAATGTTGAAATTTTTTCATAATCAGTTGACTTTTTCAATGCTGATATAAATATTGGATATGAATCAAATGTAATTAATGGAATTGGTAATAATCTAAAGTACATTTTAAGTACACCAGTGATAACATGAACATCATCACAATTTCTTAATGCTGATTCAATACCAGATTCACCTTCAGATTCAATGCGTAATTTAAGTGATTCAACATCATCAGCAAATCCAGAAACTCGATAAAGTCCTTCAACATGTAAACCTGAAATTCAATTAGAACAAATTAGAACAATTAGAAAAGATCATCAAATCAATTGAATAACTTCTCACCTCTATTTTCAATTTCTTTAACACAAAAATCTACAACAAATGGTCTAATTGTGTTACATGCTTTAACAAGTGTTGTTAAATCAACACCAAAAATTCTTCTTATATGAAATAAATCAGGACAACAATCATTTGGTACTTTTTCAGAACATTTTTTATGTGCTGAAAAACCACAATCTTCACATTTAACACCTTGTCCAATTATACCCCACATGAAATTACCACAATATTCACAAAATGGAAAACCAATAAAATTATGTACTTTAAAATTATGACATTTTTCAAATAATTGTATATCTAATGTACATAAATCAGAAGAATTTGTTCGATTATTTGATGTTGTTGTAGTAGTAGTAGTTGAATCATCAGGTATAATTAATTTATCATCATGTAATGAAATTCGTAAACCTTCAAGTCCTTTGGCTGAACATTTAAGTTGTCGACTAGCGACAATATGATTTGGTGTTTTAGGTATAACATTACGAGTTTCACCTTTAATTGCAGTAGTTTGTTGTCCAGAAGAAGAAGATGATGATGTAGTTGATGAATTAGTTATAATTGAATGATTTTTCTTTGATGGTACAATAATTGATTGATTACTTTTAGATAATAAATGTGGTAATTGTTGTTGTTGTTGCTGATGATCATTATTTTTTTTATCGCAATTGAATGGCATGTATTTTTTATGTAATGTCATATAAGGTGATTCTTCATATGCACATTGATTTTCTAATGATGCAATGTAATCACCTGCATGTAATTCTAAATATAAATTAATCAATGCATCAGCAACTAAATCATGTAATGTATCAAATTTTTTTTCATTAAAAAAATGTTTACCATCAAAATAATGTAAACGATAATTTTTCGTACTACCATTAAAACGTAATGATAATGTAAATTGTCCAGGTGATCGTGCAGATTCACGTACTAAATAACGTCCATCTTCATTGATATTATTATTTTTAAGTAATTTATCACATTGATCACGTGATAATTTACCATGAAATTCACGTCCATAATATGATGGTTTGATAACACTTTCACTAGAACATACAATTCTTTTAGGTATTGGTGATTGTTGTTGTAATTCATATAAATATGCTTTCCATAGATTCACATTCATAAGATTTTCTCGTTGTAATTGTGTAATTCTTCCAGCTTCACGTAATCCACGAATTGGTGCTTGTACATTACTACTTGAATTAGAACCAAGTCGTTGTTGTTGTTGCTGTTGATTTAGTTGTTGTTGTTCATGTTGAGAAAATGACGATTGTACATTAGAACTCGCTGATCGAATTCGATCATTCATTCTTCTAAGTTTGTTGATAAGATTGAGATTAAGATAAAGTTGATATAATTGTTCACCTTTTTTGTTTAATCCAATTATCTTGTTTAACAAGTAAAAGAATGAAACATTTTACCTAAGGTTGTATCAAAGATGGAGGACGATGTGGTCAAAGGAGATGATGCAAGTAAAGTACAAACTGTATCGAATGGTACAAAAGAGGAAAAAAAGTTTAAGACAATATATTACTTGATGAATGATGTGACAGTTGAATGTTCATTTGATAAGAATTAATGAGTTATATTATATCACTAACTGACCAGTAAAAATCAATGTATACTGCCTTGTGGGTTTGATAAAATGACCGAATTCGGAAAAAGGGAGTGGGTCATCTGCTCTAGAACTCGCCGGTGCAAGCGCAGATCATACTTGACAAACTAACACAAGACAGCTTGAAAGAGAAAGAGAAAGAGGGAAAGAAAGAAAGAGCAATACACTGTATGTGTGTGTGAGAAAGTAAAAGGGAAAAAAGAAAGGATACTGACATGGGCGTCAGATTTTGGCATCCCTATTTGATCGAACGAATTGTAGGAAGAACCAAAAGGATGCTACTTTCAGTTACCCTGGTAACGTAAGGATAACTTTTTTCTTTTTAACAAACTTTTTTTCCACTCAATCATCAGATTGGTCAGTTTAGCTTATCTCGGTTCACCAATTCACATTAATGATTACTTTTTCAACGGTACAATTGTAACAATTTATATACATTGATCAGTCACATGATACATGGAAAGTATCATCAACTTCATAAAAATTCACCAATGTAGATTATTTTAACTGAATTAATTCAAATGACATATGATTTGTCGGCACGACTTACAGACTGTTAATCTATACGTTCACATTTGATGCGGGCCAAAGTGATTTCCGATGAATCATCTCCAATCTGTGTCGCCCTCTTGAGAGACGAGTTCGATTAAAAAGCGAAATTCTTTTTATTATTTGTAAAATTTGTTGAAATCACGATCAAATATCATTGCATTTTCAAATTGACACATAACTTAAGCAAATGAGTGAATGACATGATCAACCGTCAAGTTTTTCATGTCACATAGAAATGGATGACATTTGATGATACTAGAAAAATGTGTCTTTATTCAAAAAAAATCAGAAGTGAATGGAAATGATGAGATATGGAAAGTACAATCGATGATGATTTAAGCAGGAGGTTCACCTCTACCTCGACCTCTACTTTTCCAAACTCCTCGGCCTCGTCTTACACCTTGAAGTGCACGTTGTCGATTGATTCGACGAGCTAAAGTTCCAGAACTTGATGGTTGAAGTCCAGGTTGAGGTTGTTGATCAGTTGATGATGATCGAGGTTGATTTTGTTGATTATCAGTTCCTTCACCTGTTCCTTCATTCCAAACAATAGGAGTTCTTCTAGTTTCTTGCCTTGGTTGTCGACTTTCAGATTGTTCAATCAAAGGAACTTGATCGATTCGAGTATCATCAACTGCTAAAGTAGATGCAAAAATGCTCGATTCACCCATAGAATCAACAGTAGATGAAGGACCAGTAAATTGAAAAGTATTTTGAGGAACACGTGGTGAATTAAGTGTATCAGCTCCTTCTCTTCTTGGAACTAATAATGTTGGAGTACTGGGTACAATACTATCACCACAACCATCATAATTTTGTGGGCCATCAGCTGAAACAAATATATTCGAGCGAGGTACAGCAAAACCTTGTCTTTCTTGTCCTTCAGTTCTAAAATTTCTAGCAACATTAGGTGATGATGAAGATGAAGTAGATGGTTGAAGTTGTACAATAATTGGAGCTTCACTTGATTCATTTGGAACTTCTTGACCATCATTTGATACATTTCTAGCAGGTGATATTAATGATCTAGCACCACCTTCACCAGATTGTCCACTAGCATAATCAACATGACTTTCATTACTTTCACCGAGGACAATAACTTGATCTTGATCATCTTCTTCATCATTACGACCAGTAACAATATTTGCATTATCATTGTCATCATCATCATCATCATCATCATCATCATTGTCGTCATCGTCAGACCCTTCATCAGATCCTTCATCATTGTCATTATCATTGCCATTGTCATCATCTTCATCTTCATCAGACATACCTTGATCATCACCTCGTACATCTTCATCACTTTCACCTCTTCTATTTCCATCTGGATCAGAAGTATATCGAGAACCAGAATGAACACTTCCAACATTATCTTCTTCTTCTTCAACAATTTCATTAGGACTTTCTTCATCACTATCATCAATTTGTTGTCCTTCAACAAATCCTTCAACTTGAGCATGTGGTACAACAATAACTTCATGAACAACTTCAGAATAATGTTGATTTTCACAAGTATCTTCAGGTGGAGGTTGATGTCGTTCAACATTAGCTTCAACAAATTCTTCTATTCGAGAGACTTGTCCTTCTTCAATACATGAAACATCACCAGAACCTAATTTTGATCGTTTAATAGTTGTTGTTTGTTGTGGTGATGTAGATGGTTCATATGATCGTTTACCAGGAATTCCACGACTAGTACTAGGTTGTGGATCTAAATTCATTTCAATATTATGAGATGATGATGATGACGATGATGGTGTTGGTTGTGATGTAGTAGCTTCAAACGTATTGTCACGATGAGCAGTAAAAGTAGAACTAATAGGTTCTTCAACTTGTTGTTCAATAGGATTATTATGTGATTCAATTTGTAATTCACCAGAAATATTAGACAAAGTAGAAGGATTTGGTGGTAAAGATGAAGTTGGTGGAACAACAGCCATAGCAGCTGATTGAGTAGGTAAAACTGTTGCAACAGTTGGTTGAGGTGTTGGTTTTTGATTACGAAGAGGACGGATACTAGCAGTTAAAGGTTTTGGAATTGTAACTGGCGGTTGATTTGAACCTTGGACATGAATATTAGGTCTTGTATTGGACACAGCAACAGCAGATCGTCCAGCAAGAATTTGACTTGGAAGAGGTGATGAAGATGTAGTAGCATCAACAATTTCGACCGTTGGAACCATTGTTGGAATGTCTATCGGATAATAAAAGATAAAATCATGTTACAATAAAGTTGAAACAAAACAAACATAACAACAACAACAGTAATTCTAATAATAATGTGTCGATCAAGACTGATCGATTGAACTAACAATTGATGTTGCAAGGTAAGTAAGCCATAAATAACATGTTATATAAGAAAGACTTACTTTCTGAAGCTCTTATCGATTTTCTCTTTTCTTCTTCAAGATCTTTCTTAAGCTTTTCGATGGTCTTTTCAGCTTTTTGAACGAGTAATTTAGTTCTAAGAAGATCTTCATTTTCTTGCTCTAAAGCAGATATTCTACTTTCAAGTGATTTAATAATTTCAGTGTCATTTTCTTTGTCCTTGGCACTTTGTTGAGTAAGATCGTTGATTGTTTTATTTTTTCCATCAATTTCTTTATTAACTTCTTCTAATCGATGTTTACTATTATCCAATTCACTTTTTAACATAGCAATACGTTCTTTAGCTCGTGAAGCAACTTTTTTCAATCGATCTTCAGCTTCAGCTTGTATTGTTTGAATTTGAGCATTAAAATGATCACCAGAACTTTGTTGTAATGATGAAACCAATTGATTTTTTGTATTAATTTCTTGTTGTAATTCATTAATTTTGTTATCTTTACCATCAATTAATTTATTTTTCATATCTAATTGTTGATTTAAATTAACAATTTCTTTGTTAGCATCATCAAGTTGCTTCTTCAATGTATCATGTTGATTTTGTAATAAAGATGCTTGTTGTTCAAGTTGTTGTATTTTTTTATTAGCAGCAAGTAATGAACGTTTAATTGATGTCATTTCATTAAGTTCTTCTTCCATTTTAATGATAAAACTTTTCTTATTATCAAGTTCTTCATTAACATTACGAAGTTGTTGAGATAATTTTTCAATAGTTTGATTTAAATTTTCTCTCTGTTGTTTAGCTTGTGTAAACATTTTTTTTAACTTTTGTTCTGATTCATTATTTTTTTCAGTCAATTCAGATATAATTTTTTCAGATTGTTCTTGTATTTTAACACGTTGAATTAAATTTTCTTTTTCATTAGTTAATGTTTTCAATGAATTTTGTGCATGTTCAAGACGATTCTTTAAATTAGCAATTTCATCTTTATAATTTTTAACATCAGATGAAAGTTTTTTGCACTTTTTATCCAATTTATCATTTTGTAGTGAAAGTTTTTCACCATCACAACGAAGTGATTCAATAACTTTTTTAGATTCTTCAATTGATCCTTGTGCAATATGTAATTGAGCTTCAACTTCTTTAGCATTAACTTTTATCACCATTTCATTTTCTTTTTGTCGTAATAGTTGATCTGTCAATTGTGATATACGATTATCATTTTCATTACGTAATTTACATATTTCTTTTTCAAGATTTTCACAACGTTCAGAATAAAACGTGACTTTAGCTTCAAGACCAGGATCATTTGAAGTTGATATATTAAGTTCAGCAAGTGAATCATCAGGAGCAAGAGATGAAGCTAAAACACGAAGTGCATCTCTTTGTTTGATTAAACGTTCAATTTGATCTGTTTGTTTTTTCCTTTCAGATTTAAGGCTTTCAATTTCTTGTATAGCTTTTTTCAATTCCATACTAACTGAATTATTTTCAAGTTGATTTATAGAATTTTGTTCTTCAGCATCTGCTTTATCACTAAGTTCACGTAGTGATGTAAGTAATGCTCGATTTTTTTCTTGAAGTTCTTGAACATCTTTAAAAGTAACCAGATGAGTTGAAATAACACGATTGGCAGGTGATTGATGAGATAATTGAGATCGTGATAATTGACCAGCTTGACTGGCAAGGGTGTTACCTTGTAATTCATGTATTCGATATAAAAGTCTTTGCACTTGACGTGAAAGATCTTCATTTTCTTGTTCAAATCGATTCTTTTCTCGACTAAGTTGGTTATTAAATTGTACCAGTTTACTTCGTTCATCATCATAATTTTCTTTTTCTTTGGTTAAACGAGAAAGTTCTGCTTGCATCTCTTCGATCATTTCAATGGCATGTTGATGTTCTAATAGTTTAGTTGAAATGACAGGAGCACGTTCTTCAGCTTCAGCAACTAATTTACTGCATTCAATTCTCAAACGATTTCTCTCAGCAGTAACAGATTCAAGTTGATCACGCAATTCGATGACATTGGTGTTCATTAGAGAACTGTCTTTGAGAATAAGTGAAGTTGAAGACGCATGAGGGAAAAGTGTTTGAAGATCACGTCCTGCTTGTTCATGTGAAAGTTGGATCATTCTTTCTTGTAAATGTTTTAATTGTGTTTCAAGTTCAACAATTCGACTTTCACGTGAATTTAGTTTTTCTTCAAAATCGGATATTTCTTTAGAATGATTTTCTAAAAGTACATTGTGTGATTCTTCAGCTGACCTTAATAAATCTTGCATTTCATTGACTGTTCTAACAAGTTGAGAATTTTTCTTACGATCTTCAGTAGATACTTTTTTCTGTACAGCAATGTACTCATTAAGTGCTTTGATTTCAGCTAAAAATTTAGATTCAAGTGTCTTAGCTGATTCTTGTTGTTGTTTAATATCATTAGCCAATTGAACAGCATGTTTTTCTTGCACATCTTGTAATTCTTTAAGATGGGCAATTTCACTTTTAAGCCTTGAAATTTCTGAAATCTTCTGTTGAAGTGAAACATCCAATTCAGCAATACTGACGGTTCGTTCTTTCCTCACCTTGGTGAGTTCCTTGAGTAATTGATCAACTTCATCTTCAAGCATTTTAATCCTTTTGTTTTTCAAATCAATTTCTGTAGTTAATTGAGCTTCACGATTTTTTAAATTTAAACTATCCAATTGAGCAGCATCGATTTTATAAGCAAAATCAATATGACTTTCGGTGGCAGTAAAAAATCGTTGTCTCATTGATTCCAAATCATTTTCAAGCTGTTTTATGGTAATCCTTTGACGATCAATAAGTTGTGACTGTTGTTCTTTTTCATCCTCGAGTCGATTAATTTTCTTTTTAACAGACTCTAATTCACATTGAACAGAATCCTTTTCAACTTCAATGGTAAAATACGTTCGTCGGGCTTGTTGTAACTCGTCCTCACTATTACGTAGTTGAGAACGTAATTTATCAACAAAATCTTCACTCATTGAAAGTCGAGATTTAAGGGATGTAATTTCACGTTCCATATTAGAAATACGATCAAGGGCCATAAGGCCAGAATTTGTAGGAGTCGTAGATGAAGAGGTCATCATCATGGCGCGATCGACAAGATGACCAAATGTGTGGAGTGAATTTCAGACACACTTCCAGTAGAGGGCACTTTTTTTGAGGGAAAATTCAACCGGCGACCTTTCACCTTGATAGATGGAGTTACTGTTGATTTTTTTATTTTAAATTATCGTTTGACGTTTTAGTTGATGATAATCTAATTAACTAAGTTATAAAAAGAAAAAATTATCCTTTTGAATAACTTTTGATGTTAGATTGAATAACTTGAAATATAATTTATTTTTAATCATTAGTAAAAGTACAAGTCAACTTGAATGTCAAAGTTAATCAAAAATTATTGTCTGTTTGTCTTATGCTGTTTGTAATGTGAGCAATTTGTACACATTCATCAATGTTAATTATGTCACTTTGGTCTCTCTTATATGGTGATTAAATAAAAGGTGAATTTTTCCTGAACAAAGTTAATCAATTCATCAAGTAAAGGCTTTATCTTTATAGTATAACGTATACATTGGATAAACTAAACTAAGTTGACGTTGGTATATTTTTGTTCGTAAACGTTGATCTCTCACTGGTATTCGATTATTCTTTATGAATTCACCGACAAGAGTGATTGCAAAGTGAAATTTAGTCTAATCTTAGACAGTCTTCACTATGGTATCGTAAAGAAAACGAAGAAAAGAAGTAGAAGAAGAAAAAAAAATAACATAAAAAGAAGTTGACCTTCTCACTTTTAGGTTAAATCTTTGCTCAAGGCAACTGAAGGAGTCTCTTTATAATCGAGATTTGAATAAAGAATGAGATGCATTCAAGTAGAATATTCGATGTGAAAAAAAAGTTCTTCCTCTTCTATCCAAAAAGTGAAAGTTATTTAAGTGATCATCGACACACTGGAAACGACAAGGGACACAAAAAAAAGAGATGAAGAAAAAGAAGAAAAAAGTATTTGGTCGTGTGTTCGTTTTTCCATCGATAAGTGTTTGGCATTTTCCATCAGACTCCATCCTTGAGAATGGTGAGTACATTTTACAGTTTCAAGTTTTAAATTCAAACTGAACACATTCAACTGAGCAGACAGACACTTTACTTTTCTCTTTTTATTTTGCAGAACGACTTAAACCACACTTTTTTTTTATTCTTCTACTGTTTTGCCTTTTTTATCCACATGAATGGAAGTTCTTACTGTTGGTTATTTGTCTGTATAAAAAAAAGAAGGAGAAAAATTCGTACAAAGTCCATCTGACCATCGTTTTTAGGTGGAAGCAGACAAATCGAAATAACTTACAGAACCATTGGCCTTTACTTTCTTCTAGGTTCTTTAGATAGTGACATACAGTTCTTTGTCAATGTGACCGAGACGACAACATCAACATCAACATCAGCAACAACAACAACAACAGACAAAGTTACTTTTCCTTGGTCAATATACTATGAAACTCTCAACGTTGTCACATTGTACAGAGTAACTTTTACTTTAGTAAATTGTTGTAAATAGTTATTTTTGTTCCAAGTACTTATTTTTCTTCCAACCAATTGTAATTTATTACCTTTTGCATGTTGTGTTATATATATATATACTTTTCTTACTCTTTAAGGTAACTTACAAAGTACATTGTATTTGAATATCAAGCATGTAATTGAATCGTCAAGGGTATGGGTAATTACATCTTTCCATTGTATATCCTAAACATTATGAAAGTGTTTGAAGGAAATTTTTCATATACACACACATTACCATTCATCACACACACATATATATACATGCATAAATAGTATACATGTTCATGATATTACCAAATTGAGACAAAGACACAATTGTTAAAAGTGTGAAAATCTTTATGTAAAGAACAAAGTATGATTTATTGTGTAAACTTGAAATGCCAAGGTTACAGTTGAAAGTATCACCTAGTTTATAATGATGATGATATTTGAATTGAAAAAATTGATTGTTTAATTCAATTGTAACTAAATAGGATATGTTGGTACTGTTTGGACAAATAAATGTCCAAATGGGATGTTACAATTGTGAGTTAGACCGGACAATCAGAATAATTTCCGTTGATCCTGAAGACATACGGAAGTCCCAGTCTTACTTAGATATGTGAATGAATGTTCTTTTTGGTTCTTTCTCTTTGCTTTTCAGCTTTTTCCTCTCTTTATTCTGTTGTCTCTCTATTTTCTTCTTCTTTCTTTTCCTCTTTTCCTCTGACTTTGCCTTTTGTTATTCCTTTAGCTTTTTCTTTCTTTACTGTTACTTTTGCCTGAGCAACTTATCTCACAGCCGAAAGCTTAGTCCTGTACGTTTCCGTCCAAAGGAAGGTAGTAGAAGAGAACATTTGGGTGAATTCGATCTTGTGTGTGCACGGCACGAGCACCAGTCAAATGAAAAAGACAAGTTGCAAGAAAAAGTAGCCAAAAAAAACTGATGCAGGCAGGATGAAGTAAGTGAAGAAGAAATACTGAGAGAGAAAAAGGGTATACTACACATACATACACACACACACACACACACACATAGAACAGTTGAGAACAGTACAGTTAAAGTAAGCAGCAGAGTAACTTGGCCAACAGAGGAAGAAATAAATGCCAGAAGAGATCGACCGTATACTTGCTTCATCCTTCGCTGAAGGGCAGCAGGTCCAATGGAACGAATCCAATGGTACAATGTACAACGTTTTACTTGACATCAGATGAAAATAAAAGACTCACACTGTGTGTGTGTCTGTGTATATGAGAGAGAATACAAGTGAAGGAGTGAGCAGTCTCCTTTAACTTCTCGCTCACTATAACCCAGAAAAGAAGAGAGAAAGTAGCTGAAGTAGCAGAAAGTGCACAGTGCGAACATAGAACTCGACTACAACTCGAACGTCTCCTCTCTTTTCTCTCACTCTTGTCGCTGCATCTCTTTCACTCTTTACTGACTGCCTCACTTTTTCACTTGTGTGTCAGTGTTCTTTCACTTCTCTCGGTCAGAACTCACTCTCTTGTCGAGTTTAGTACAAGTCACATTCCATCGGACCCACATTTGGTCTCTTTTACTCCTTCACTCTCTCTCTCTGTGTCTATGTGTGTGTATATATATATGTCAACCCAAGTAAACTCGACAACTTGAACAACCAATTTAATTGTATCTTGTGGTTTATTCAATATTATTCTTCACACTTGATATTCTTTGCTGTTCTTTCAACTCAACTCTCTCATTACTCATCATATTGATATATTGATGGGAAAAAAAAAGTTATCATTGATTTAACTACTTCTTCGCGATAATACGAAGAATAAAGTATCATCGACAAATGAACAAATGAAATGATTTTTCAAACAGTAACAACATTTATTGTGAAATATATTTTCATTACATCATCATTGTGTAACTAATAGAAAGTTTAACCTTAAACTACTCACACACACAAGCATTAACATCATACACGTGACGTAAGAACAAAAAAGAAGATCAAAAGAACAATTGTACCCAACAGAACAATTGAAGATACAAGGAAAATTAAATCATCGCTCACATTTTTTTGCGTGTGTGTGTGAATGAATCAGATAAATCGATCGTTAACATTTACATCTAAAGATATCTCAAGTGTAACTTTGACCAATCTATAAAATAGTTGTGTAAGTAGATCATCTGATTACTTGTATTGTCAATTTGTCCTTTTATCCAACGTGTAACATGTTCTTATCTCTTCGATCTTTACCTATCAATCACATTGTTAATGTTACTCTTGATTAATCCATTGCATTATCTACATCCTTCACCTTGTAATCATTTAACTTGAGTTAATTACCCTGATTGACCAACGAGTCACAGACCAGAACCACAAACATATATATATATCAAAGTTGATGACCATGTTTTATCTTGTCCTTTTTTCCCTTTTCCAACTTCCTGTGAAATATAACTTGCATATTAACTTATTTACTCATTAACTAAAAATATAAATGATTCACTAATTTGAGATGCTTGTAACTCGACAAATTCACTGCTTATGTTCATCTCTGTCTTTATGTCATTTGACTGTTGAGTGTTCACTTGAATTTAACATCCAATTCAACTGATCATCTTACTTATTTCAACTGTTACAGGTAAAAAGAAGATAACAACAACAACAACAACATACGCGGTGAATAATAGTCAAGTGATTTTACTTGTTACCTCATAATGCTTGGTCAATCTCATGCGTCAAGCCAATGTCAACATGATGAATATTTGATCGATGATTTATCGCTTACTTCAAATGACATCCTTGTCAACTTGCATGATAATACTGCTACATACTATAAGCAACCATGTAGAAAATTATTCCAACCATGCAAATTATATCATCATCATCATCATCATCATCATCTTCATCATCAACAATTATCAAACTATTCACATGAAGAATGTTTTATTCATTTTCAATTGATAACTCAATGTTGTAATTCATTCAATTATCTCTCTTTACTTCAATTAACTAATGACTACCTGTCTTTTTGTTCATCAAATGTTGTCCAAAGATTTATTGATCCAACAAATCCACAAGAAGAACAATTTTACTCTCAAATGTTCACATCATCATCATCATCATCATCAGTTAACTGGCCAAATGATTTATCGATCAAATCAACAACAACATCATCATCATCATCTACTTCAATAAATGCCTTAACTGCCAAAACACCAAGTAAATCAATTACTATTAAATACAGTCGATACAATGTTAACATTTTATTTGTAGTTAATTTAATTTGTATCTTAATTATTAGTAATTGTAAATACGTTATTGGTAAAGATTTGATCTTTCGTGAAAAGTCTTCCGCTGATGAAGAAATGTTAGCATTTCTTATTGGATTTGTATTATTTATTTCTATTTTACTCATTGCATCAATTATTACAAAGTGCATTTGGTCTAAACCATTTAAATATAATAAATCACGTGATAAATTACTTCCTAATCAACAACAACAACAACAACATGATACTTTTGTTGATATTAAAAAATTCAACAACAACAATACAACAACATCAATTAATATATCATATGGATCAGTTGATGATAAATTCAATACAAATTTTACACCTAAATTAGGTAAAACATTTGTATCTACTACAATTAATAAACCAAACAAAGTTACAACATCATTTGTATTTATACCAAATGATAATAATTATAATAGATCAACAATTAGAAAACAATTTAATAAGTTATTTGGTAAAATAACATCTAATTTAATTAATTTTTTTGTTGATTTAATTCCATGGAATCTTGTTGATGATGAAGATGATGATGATGATGATGATGAAAATTATTATTATGATGATGAACATGATGATGATACATGTGATGGTATTATTAATGGTAATGATGATAATGATAATAATAATTTTACCCATCAATTAGCTGATATTGATGATAATGATCGATCAGTTTATTGTCAACAACAACAACAACAACAACAACAAACACATCAATCTGCTTCTGTCTTTCAACCCGTTGCTCATCAAAATAAACAAAATCTTCATCATAATTCATCAGCATCTTTGATTGATAATTCTTCTTCTTCTTCTAAATTACATTCCCATTCAAGTAAAATTCATTCAACAACAAATCAACGAATTGTTGATACACCAACAACAACAACAACGCTTGCCACTGATGATGATGATGAAAATGAAAATGATGACGACGATGACGATGATGATGATGATGAAGATGAAGAAGAAACTATCAACATACAAGATAAAACAACAAGTAAATGGCTTCAATTAAAGCGATTACAATTAAAAATACCTAAACCATGTAATTTACAGCAAGTTTCTTACTTGTAAAACAACTTTGTATTTACAACTTTCAAATATCAATTGAACAAAATTTCTTCTTCACATTCCATGACCAACAAAAACAACAACAAACTAAATTCTTCTACCAACTAATCTACTTGTATACATCAACAAAACATTAACATTCCTAAATTGTTGTCATCGTTGTCGTTAATTACTTGTCACACATATTTTAAAAAGAACAAAAAATATTCATCTTCATCTTCTTCTTCCATTTAAACAATTTACATTTAAATGTACATCATTTTAATATGATAACAATTGTGCGCTATAACATATAACACAACACAGTACAATTAATTCTTCTTCACATCAACAATTGAACTGTATGTTTGTTAAATGTTCTGAACAAATGTTTCTTCTTCAATGTCGTCCAAGAGAGAAAAAAAATTAAATCTTATTGATTGTAAAATACATTTTCATCAATCAACAATAATAACATTATGCTGGTGCTTAATATATTTCAACAAAAACATCTTTGTCTTGTTTTGTGTAATGTTTAATTGTTTGATGATTAAATGATGATCAGTTTATTCTTATCCATTTGAAAATTTTGTCGGCAAAAAAATGTTCTGATAAAGTTCTATTCATTCAATCGACAATGATTTTCAAATCAGTTCTTTGCTTTGGTTATCTTGTTCTATATCTTTACATTGTACATTATTTGACATTAACATGTTACATTTGATTATCAATTGACCAGAAAGTGTCAACTTTATCTAAGGTTAAGTAAAGTTAATCCAATAAAAGGAAGAAGAAGATGAAGAAGAAAAATTTATCCTGCATTAGATGACAAAGAATAATCTTAAGATGACAGTCAACTTGAGTCAACTATAGAAAAAGTTCTAATACAAGTGTACTTTGTTCAATGACACAAGGAAAAATCTCATCAAAGGTGACAAGAAAAATTCTTAAGAACTTACGGATTGATCTGAACATCTTTAAAACTATTTTTATCATTTTTTTGTCACTTTTAACTTGAGAGAATTAAAATTTAACCAACTTTTTGGTTGATGACAATGAATGTCGTACAATTAGAGAAGTAATCGATTGATAAATGATTCAATTGATAAACTACACTAATTATTTGTTCTTTTCATGATGAAAGATTTTTTCTTTTCCATCTCATCTTCATCAGGTTGACAAAAATGTTGAAATGTCTTTTAGGTTTGACACTGAAATTCATGAAAGTGTCTCTTGTCTCTTCTCAATTTCATTATCTTGATTTATTTAAAAGACTACTTGAAGGCAACAATTGTTGATTGCTTGAGGTCTCTTGACACAATTCACCAGGAAAGGATAGAACATGCACACACACAAAAAAAGAACACAATGAGAACAGAACAATTCATAAATAAAGTATTCACAGCAAGGAAAATCTTCTAACTGACTGAATGACTGACTGATCTGTACTAGAATTATTGTGAGTTCTTTCCTTTCGTTTTTTCTTTATTTCTTTCTATTTGCTACATCTTATTGATCCAATGTGAAAATGCATCTTACTAAAAAGTAATATATCACTTACCATCATCCCTTGAACATTGACTTAACATGAATGGACATCTTTTTACCCAAAATGATCAGTGTGCAGATGTCGAGTGACATTATTTTTTTCTTCATCATCATCATCTTCTCCTTCTTTCCTTAGAATAAATGATGAAAAAGTGAAGTAAAAAGTTCAGCAAGGTGGTTTTTCCCACTCACAAGGGAATGAAAAAAACGACTTGAAGAGAAAAAATGAACAAATCGATCGAAACTCTTTTTTTTTCTTCTTTCTTCGTTTCATCCTCTTTCTTTCCTTCTTTCTTTGCCCTTATCACTTTCTATATAGTTGAATCATGAATTGTCACCGTCACCGACAAAATGAACAGTAAATCCGATGGAAGAAAAATGTTACCGAAACTTGCAACAACCAAAGAAATGTCAACTTTTCTTCCTTTTATTTCTTTCAAGTGTATATCTATGTACTCAGCTTTCAACTTTACGATTAAACGGATCAAGTAATTTGTCCTTCTTTCACGCTGACTGAATGTCAACTGTCCACTTGATAAATGGATGAAACAATGAATCAATATTTCCGATTAACAGGCAAGACAATTCATTCAACAACATCAACATCAACAATAGCTGAATATATATGAATTTGTTACAGTTGACATTTCACATGTGATGAGACAAATTCAACGATTTCATCTTAAATTCACTTCTCATAAGATAAGATGCTTTTCCTTTTCTTTGTGTTCACGCTGATGTAACTTTCACAGTTCACAGTTGATACGAACAACCGACAAATTGTCCAATCTCACTGTGCATTGCATTAGAACCAGAATCAATGTCGAATGATTCGACATTCATTTCATTTCAACATGTAAACCAATTCTTCTTTACTTGAACAAAGTACAAACAATTCTTTTCGATCAAATGCATCTGTCAGTCACAGTGAACTTGATGTTCACTCTATCAACATTAACTATACTGTCTCATCAACGATATGCATCATCGATGATTGAACAAAGTAAACTCACAACAACAGCAACAACAACTTCATCACTGATTGAACATGAATCAATGTTGATTAATTAAATTCATTAATCAACACTAATTACCAAATCAACCAGGTACAAGACGTGTTTAATGATATCAGGTAATTGTTTGAACACAGTTGATTATGCATTACAAGTAAGTGATATGTGTGATAAGTGTGATTGTGTGTGTGTAAAAGTTCTAATCGATTTTAATTTGTTCAACAGACAAACAAAGTCACACTTGTGTAAATAAAGGTTGACGTTGGTTGAAAATGAAGTAAATCGGATGAATCTTTAATTGATCTTTCAACAAGAACAAATAATAAATCAACTTTTACTGATGGATGAATAGATCATTGATTACATCAGTCAATGTAATTTATATCCAGCAAAATGGTATCAATTGATTTGGTTGAAATAAAATAAATAATAAATTAATAAGGTAACTACAAAGTGAATATATACTTATAATACTGTCTAATGATAGTATGTGTTTGTGGATGAGTGTGGACAAATTGATGTCAGGTAAATTGAATCAGTAGATTGAACAGATTGACTCAAGTGAGTTACTGAGTAAGTCATTAGAATTCTTTCTTTGCTTTTACCTACAATTGTAACATACACGCACACATAGAATCACACACACACTGATGAAGTAAGACTGATGAATTGTGTCCTTGATGGTGACACACAACTGGCTTGTACACATACAAACACACACACACAAGTATACTGTGTGTATGTGAGTTTGTATATGTTACTCTCTGTATGTCGAATTGATGCATCAGCCAATTCAAGTATACTTTGAGACAGATGCTGACCTTATATTGCTCACAACATCTGTCAGATTTTTCCTCGACATATGGAAAAAGTTCTTAACTTGAGGTAAGAATGATAACCATACAAACGGAATGCAATTGTTCTTTTGTTCTTTACAAAGTTCTTATTCTTATCCTTAGTTTTTTTACTTAGTTTATTTTTTTGAAAGTAAAAGTAATCGATATAAATGTATATGAAAGATAGAAGAAAGTTCTTTCTCTTCAAAAAAAAGTTCATCACGTGTGACAATTGTTCTATCAGTCAAGCCAATTGATACAATTCGATGACACTTGAAGTATTTTTATTGCCATCGTTGTTGTCATTTTACTCAGGCTATTTCATTGTTGAATTATTTGCGCCCTTGAGCATACTATGTGTTTATGTGAGTTTGTGTTGTTCTTTTATTCAACAATAACAACAACAACGACAAAAATAATATTACTTTGAACAAGAAGAGAAATGAAGAAAAATGTAATTATTCAACTTGACCAAATGATTAGATTTATATACAATTGATAAATCTTACCTTTTGTTATAAACACACATTTTAACGATGATACTTTTTTTCCTTCTTTTACACAGTTAAACATTAAAACACACTTGGATAAATTTTATTGCCATGAGTAATGTTGTAAAATAATACACAAACACAAAGACATAATATCACCCGAGAGATGTAAAAATACCAATAATAACATTCAAGTCATACAAACAAACAAACAAATATAACAACAACAACAAAAAACAGTAAATTAATGTAACAAATAAATAAAATGTAATAAAGAATGAAATTTCATTTGGATGATAATTTACATTATTTTTTTCATGTGTGACAAGTAATCAATGAAAAAGTTCTAATCTCATCGAATGAGTAAATCTTTGTCTGTCAATGATTTACTTTTCTCATCCTTCATCATTTCATGGACATCTTCTTGTTCTTTTTTTGGTTAAGTAAGTTGGACACTTGAATAATCGATCGACACAAAACCTTTGACCAGTGAGACATGACCAAGAGCAGAGAGAACAGTTCTTTCTTCCACACGTTCAAGTGATCCAGTGTTCTGTGTTGCAAGGTATTTTCCTTCTATCTTTGGACATCTTTACTTCTTAGATGACTTGTGTTTATGCAAAATACTATCTATAAATGGATCAAGTACAATCCAATGTCCAGTCAAGCAATCAATTGACATGGATAGAAAGAACACATCTGTACACATCTGTAAGTAGAACATTCTTTTTCTCAATGACAAAGATCACATTCGTTCAAATCATTGATCAAGTAATTATCAACGATGTCTGACCTTTCTATGAACCTTAATGACATGTTATTTCTTTACTTCATAGTATCAATTGACAACAAAGACACTCTTAACCTGATAAATGTTACATTGTTTGACATGTTATTAATAAACTACCTATAAATATACTGTTAACAATACAATAGGATTATCTTAAAGGTAAGATTAAATGATGAAAAATACTTTACTACTTTAATTCACATTGAAAAGAGATTATTATGAAAAATGTAAATCATTCAACTAGATATTCAAAATATAATCGATCGAATTAAACATTCAACATCATCAAATACTTGTAATGAAACTGTCTGATTGACATGGTAGACAATAAATATTCTTTTAATGCTCTTCAAAAGAATGTTCTTCTTCTCTTGTGTTCACTTTGTGAAATAGTTCTTTCACAAGTTCGACATCAATTCGATTTTACACATATATAGAAGGAAAATTGCATACATTGCAAAGTTAATCTTTAATTTTGTTCATCAACTTCATCTTATCATCTTCATCCAAGCATAAATAAATTGTCTTCATTCATTCACTCACTCAATATATATCGTCAGTACAATGATGATGATGATGAAATTGACAATGATACCGTATGATGAGATTAATTCATACAAACTCAATGAAATTCTTCTTTATTGTATGTATAAATTGAATTGAATTCACTTGAGTCACTTTCTCGTTTTCATCTATCGATTGAATTCATCAACTTGTCAAACCAATTGTCCTGTCAATGGAATGTTCAATCGTTTAATCTAATGCATATCAATGTCAGCAAAAATTATAAAAATAACCAACAAATTTTTTTCTTTTTAAACATTCCAGGTCAAAGAATTATTATATTGAATATTTGCTTAGGTATTATTATGTATGCTGAGTTTACTCTTTTTACTTTTCACTCTTGTTGTTATCATACCAAGTGAATTTACTTTTACTCTGTATGAAACAACTCAACTAAAAATATCTTCTTTGATGAATTTGGAGAAAAAAAAATTCTCTTACAAAATATCATCACAAACCAAAAAAGTTCTAAGAACTTCATCATCGATTTAATAATCTTATCGATGTGTTCAATTTAATCTACACAATCGATTTACTTATTGCACAACAGTAAGAACAAATTCCATTGCCATTGAAATTGTATGTGAATCAGCACAATTTAAGTACAACAATTGTATCGATTTTCCCTGAAATCATCATTCTCAATCTTAATCTTCTTCTTCTTCTTGTTGATTCCTTGGTTAGGCTAAACTTTACTTCTTTGCACAATAAAAGTATCATTCTTTACTTTGTTTCAGCTTACTCATGATACTGAAAGTAACGTTGTCATCTGGTTGTATTTCTCTGATACAAGTTCTAAGTTCTGTTTACTCTGTTCGATCAATAACATCAGTTGTCTGTGTGTTAGTAATTTGCTTGTGCATTTCAATTATTACTTGATTTAAGTATATTGACTGTATACAGACTGAAACATTTACACAAGAACTGTTCTTTTACTTTTACTCTTACTGTTAATGATGATGATGATGATGATGAAACAGATGAGCAACAATTTACTCAAATAAACTGTTAACTAAGTAAATGAAATAATCAAATTGTTTCAACAACTAAAGTATATCTTTGTAATTTATTTTTATCCTGACCTTGTTGTCATTGTCCGAGCATTTTGATATTTATAACATTAACACTATTACGATCAATCAACTTGATGAAAGTAATTTCATTGACACAATTGACAATTTTTTGCTTAATTGTGAAAAATAAATTACCTTACAAGAATAAAAACTATGGTATCATCGTGGCCAATTAAATGTCACAAGTAATTTCAAGGTGTAAATGACAATTGACTTGAACTTAATTTCCTTTAATGACCAGATGATCATTTCAACTGGACCAGTGAATGAGAAATTATTGTGTGTTATTCAATTAAATGAATGAATCAGTCTCATCAGTGTCTGTGTGTGATAATTAAATTGTCTATCTTTTTTTTTGTGTGTCCTTGTGAATGTAAATTCTTTCTTCTTTGTTCAAGTCATTTTATACAAATGTTCACTTAATTGAATTGAAATAGATAAAATTATTTCACTCAATTGAACGTAATAAGAAAGAAAGAATAAATCAATCTTTTTCATTGAAATAAAATGAAAAAATCAATGATCATGGTTAAGATGAATTTATTATAATTATAAAGTATCAGTTGATTCTTTAATAATTCTCAAAGCAGTTTCAATTCTAAATTTAATTAAACCATCAGTTAAATAATTATTATAACTTTTAGCTTTTCGATACCATTTTTTAGCTTGATATAAATCACCAGATTTTCGATAAATTTGTCCAATTTCAAAATATGCTTGTGGAATAAGATGTTTTTCATTTGTCAATAAATTTTCATTATCAATAATTTGATAAAATGATTCAACAGCTAACAATGGACAATTAGAATATTCATAACAAACACCTTGCATAAATATTAAATATGATTTGATATCGATATCATTTTTGTTATTTTCTTCATTTAATTTATCATCAATCAATGATAGCATAGTTTGTAATGAATCAGTAGATTTAGATGCAATGATGAATATATTCCACATGTACATTAAATCAAATGGTATTAAAACCATTTTATTTGGATGATTTAAAAAGTATCGAGATTTTTCACAAACTAATTTTTCATGAAAAGCACGTTTACCACCAAAAGTTCTTTTAAGTGTAATTGCATGTTTAAATGAATCAATCATTTCATTTTTTAATATTTTCCTTTCATCATTACTTAATTGTTCATATTGTTGTTTATCATGTACTATCATTGATAATAAACATGCATGAACATAATGTAACATTGAAGGTGACCATTTACAATGATTAGCTAAAAATCGTGAAAGTTCTATCGATTTAATCCAATTAAATTGTAACGTATAAAGCCAAATTTTTTGCCATGTTGAAAAATAATTAATTCCTTTAATAATATTTTGTCCACATTCAAATTGATTATAATAATTGATTGCATCGGTAAAATTGCCATTCCATGTAGATTTAAATGCTAAACCCATAAGTACAGCAATTGATTTTGGTGCAATTGGTAACCAATGATCAAGTATATTATAAATAACATGAACATTTGGTTCACCTAAACCATAAAAAAAATCAGCAAAACCATAATAACCAGAAAGTACTAATGATACAACAGGATATCTTAAACCATTTGTAATTGTTGAACATTTCATAATTAATTTCATACCAAGTGTACGATTACCACTAAATCCAGCAATTTCTAATAATTTAATCATAGATGATGGAAAATATGATACACCTAAATCAAATAAACCTAAACCTAAATATATACCAGATTCAAAATGTTCTTTAATTTCAATTGATGACCAATTAGATTTATTTGATAAAATTGTTCGACATAATTTATATGTATTATAACATTGACGTAATTTAATAGCTGATTTAATAAATCCACTGATAGAACGATCATTAGCAATTATTAAAGCAGCATTAATTGCACAAATTTCAGCATAACATAATTCAGCATGACAATTTTCATCAGTCCAATCATTATAATTATATTTAAATATAAATGATGTTGCTTTATATGTTGATGATTGAACTTTACGTGATTTATTAATCATATCAATAGCATCCATACATGATTTCCATGCAGATGTAAAGTATTTACCTTTAAGATTAAATGCAAAACGTACACTAAGTATTAAACATTTACCAAATGAATGATAAAATGATACTGATGAATATCGTTCAAGTATATCATATCCTTCCATGTATTTGTTGTTGATGAAAATATTAAAAGCTTCTTTACCAGCTTCAATCATTTCTTCAAGTGACATTTTACTCATATTTGATGATGATGGTGATGATGATGATTTAGGTTCATCAGTTGATTCTTTGTTAACATCTTCATCAGCATCATGTTCTTCACCATCATTGTTGTTTTCATTACATGATTGACTGATTTTACCCATAAATTCATCATTTACTTCAAGTGATTTAAGTGATTCCGTTGAATTAATTGAATCCAATGCACTTGCATCATCATGTTCATCCGATATTGATGATGAAGTTGACTTTCGTGACATTATCAAGTGAAGATGTTGTTGATGTTGTCTGGTGAATTTCAGTATGTAAGTAACTGAGTAAAGGTAAAGGTTTTGAGATACCAGATGAAAATTGTAAAATGCAACGTGGTCGATCCACTGTTCAATGTTGACTGTTGAATGATGGCGACTTGGCCCTCGGGATCATTTGGGGATGATTGCTCAAGGCAATACAAGTTTTTCACACAATTGAACATTTCAGTCCGGTTTTACTTTCTCTTTACTCTTCTCCTTATTTCTTATTTTCATGTTATTAACTATGGTTCAGGAAAGTCATTAAACTTACACTTACATCTGAGACTCATCAAATTAACCTTTACACATTTTTCTTCATCTTTTCCTTTTGTTAAGTTGACATGAATTTTCCTTTGACCTTGTAACAAAGAGTCATATCTTCATGATAACATGATGATATAATCAATTGTCAACTAGTAAATAAGTAGACAATAAATAAACAAAATATATATTACAAAATTAAATTTACTTGTGTAAATTATTCTATTGATTTACACAAGGTTCATGTATTTTCTTTTTATCTTATTTGTCAACAATCGATGAAATGATATTTTTTTTTACTTTACTTTTTCATGGTCATCGATCGATAGACAATCAAGGACATAATAAAATTCCAACTTTGATTGTTTCATCATCATCCAATGAAACAATTGTAGATGAGACAAAGAAATGAATTAATTTATTCATACAATAGAATGATCTATCTTTATCCAATGAGTAAAGTTTTCTTTTGTTTGTCGGCATTATTTCAAATGAATTTAATGTAAACAACATTATTATTGTATTTGATGAAGTAGACACCAACAACACCAACAACAACAACCAGCATTACAATGACAATTACATAACATGACATCGATATCGGCATCGGCATGGACGAAAGAACATTCAAGGTAATACACATGTATACATGTATATGTAGTTGTTGTTGTTATTATTCCCAATGTGATGCAAATGTAAATGTAAATCCATTCATAGTTCATTCAATCATTCATGTCGATTTACTTTTGTAAGCAAAGGAAAGAAAAAAAAACTAAACCAAAATAACTTCCATCACAAATATATATCAATACAAATATACAAACACACATGTGTGTATATCGATTACCATTTCCATTACAATTGACTACAATTGCAAAGGTAGAAAAATATATTAAAGTTAAATTGAAAATTTAAACATATCGAAGAAGATAATTATTTTAATATATATATATATATATATCATTGGTGATGAAAATGAAATTTACCTTGAAGAATAAAAATTATATTATTATTAAAAGTTATATTAATATTTACTGTATTAAAATATTTTAAACAATTCATTGGTCGTTTAGTTTAGTTTATTCCTTGTCGTTTATCTTTGACACCAGTAAATTAATCGATAAAATGAATCACATTTACACAAACCCACAAAGTGAAGAAGAAAAAATCAGAACAGAACAGAACAGAACAGAACATCGTATTTACTTTGTCTAATTAAAGTGAGTACTTTACTGTTTACCGGGTAAGAATGAAAAAGAAAGAAAGTAAGAATAAAGAAGTGTCATATGTTCTGCTGAAGGTTATGAAAGGTTCTATACTATTCTACTCTCTCTTTCTCTCTTCAATTGTATTCTGTTCTGTCCTTCAAACAATGATAAGTCTCCGTGTCAAGTTACTCGAGCTGAAATGAGAAAAAGAAAAGAAAGAAAAGAAGAAAAAAAAATCCAAAGAAAAGGATGAACTTTCCACTTGAACGTTGACACGAGTAAAGGACAAAGTTTCACAATCAAAACTTGTGACAAGTTTTTTTTTCATTCCTTTCATACACTTGAATATTTTTGCATGTACAAAAAAAGGAAGAATAAAAACGAAAGAACTTTCCAAACGTTGACTTTGTAAAAAGTAACTCTATGTTTACTTAACCAGGTGGTGAATGACAAGAACTGACATACAACTTACCCAATAAAAGTTACCATATAAACATACAAATAGACCGACAAAGTTATCGTTAAAGTTCTTTACATCATCAAAATGAAATTCGATAGAACTTTTTTTTTTGATGACCAACAAATGAATTTGTTCGTTACAGATTTCATGTTCATGCGAATATCTGTACATTTGATTAAAATATTCAATCTGATTGTTATTTCTTTCGCTCTTTCCAGTACAGTACAAACAGATAAGAGACAAGAATAAGAAATAGAACAGAACAATGATCTTATCAAACAGTACAGTACAGTGTACAAGTAGAGAAAGAGAAGTGGAACATACTTAAACAAGTTGTTGGAAGAAACGAGAATACTTTTATTGAGTCAATCGATAGGATTACAACTTCTGTTCTTCACTGAAAGAACAAAAAAAAAAAGAAAAGGAAAAAAAAGTTCTTTACATTTGTGTAGTGAAGTGACGAAAAGAGAGAAGAATAAGAAGTGAAAAAAAGACAACCAGCAGATTCCATCAAATTTACTGAATAAATCAAGCAATGTTAAAGTATAAAAAATAGTTCTTTACTCGTCATGAGGAAGAAGAAGAAAAAAAAGATTGTTCAATCATCAATATGACTGAATTTATATGTAGATGAATGACATTCATTCATACAACAACAACATGAGCAACAACAAAATACAAGATACAAGTAAAAAGACAAAAAGAAGAAAAGAGGTAACATTGTTGTTCACTTGATGAAACATGTCAACTATTTGAACTTAACTGGACAACAAGAAAACAATGTGACAATAAGACAATGATGCTAACAGACATGTGACAGGATATTCTTTTCAACAAGACGTTCCAAGAAAGAAAGAACTTTGTATCCTTTCTTTTTTTTTCCTCCTCGTCGTTGGTTTGTTCTTTCTTTCTTTTTTTTTGTTCTTTCTATTCTTTTCTCATTTGTCCAGATGTTCTTCCTATTTCTTCGTATTCTTTGAACTAAACTGACTGTTCTTGACTAATGAAAGCAAAGTACAGCAACAAAGCAAATTTCCTATCGATATAACATTGTATTTCAGTAGTATTTCTTTTTGGGTAAAAGGTCCTTTCTCAAATTCACCACACGCCACATTTGATCCTTAATGGACATACACTACAACTGACAGAATAGAATAGAATGAATAGAAAGAACAAAATATATAAATGACTTTCTTTCAACGCCTCAAATGTGCTAAAAGAGTCAAAGAGAGTCAAAGAGAGAGAAAGAAGAAGAAGAAAAATACAACAGAAAGAGTAAAGTATCAATTTCTTTGTCGACTTGAAGCAAATTGCTTCAGATAAATGGATACAAAGTAAAAAGACACCCGACTAATCAAGGTGAACAGAATGAATCAAACTAAATGGTTCTTTTCGTCAATTTCAACCAATTCACATGTTCTAATGATAAGAAGGAAAGAACCAGACAACCAAACAACCAGACAACCAAAGAGAAGAGTAAAACTGACTCCATGACAAGTAAATGAAAATAAATGATCAACAAATCTCACATGTACATCACAGTTGACTTTATAACAAATACTCACTTCCTACTCTTTCGACATATTCGTTAAATCAACACAAACTTTCAAATACACAACTGAAAGTTGTAGAAGATCAAATAACTAATCAATAGAACACACAAACACAAAATGAGTTTTCTTTTTGCAAAGTAATTTTGTTGTTTTCTTTCAGTAAGAGTACAGCAATTGAAAAGAATTTAGTGTGAAGAAGAGGAAAAAAATGTTCTAGAACCGACAAAAAAAAAGTTGTTTGAAAGGATGTATTTGTAACCTTGATGAAAAGTCGATGATACACAATTTGATGTGAAAAGAAGAAAAAGATTTATCATCTTCATCAGGTAATAATATTAAAAGGATGAAATGATAAGAAGAAGAGTAAAAAAAAGCAATCAAGTTTAAAACATTGAAGAATTTCGATTGTTTGTGTGAAGTAAACCAAAACAAAATACGAAGAAGAAAAATGGTAAAAAAAGAAACAAAAAAGTTTCCATTTTGTCGATATTCATCACGATTAGTTTATGATTGGTTAAGGATTGAGTAAAAAAAATTGTTTGGTGGGTTTGAAACATTTCATTTAGACTTAGGATGATAATGATGATGCAATTAGCTGCCATATGAAGTCTATTGGTTCAAATTGATTATTGTGTATTGCTTCTTAGGTTTCAGGTGTTTATGTTAGTTGTAATTGTTTAATTATTCTTATTGTTATAATTGGTATAAATTAGTTGCCATCGTTCATTCACAGTTTGGTAATTGTTATTCTTCTTCATTTTGTTAAAAGTGTGTTGTTGTTGTTGTTACTTATTTGCTTTTTAATTAAAAATAATAAATAAAAGACACAAAAGACACAGAAAAATAGATTAAAACAAAGTAACATTCAAGCTAATTAATGAAGAAGACAAAAAAAAAAGAGAAAGAAAAAAATGATGAAAATTTGGTCATTGGATTTCACATGATGATGTTGTTGGTTGGTTGATTCATTCATTAAGTAGCAAGATGATGAGTAGTTTGTGTATGATTGTGTTGAAGGTGAATTATAAATTAATAAGAGTTGGTGGGTTCAAACGTCCGATGATCAGAAGTGATTTAAATAATGATGATAAGTGATGATGACGATTGAAGATGATGAAGATGATGATGACGATGATAATGATGATGAATGAGTATGACAGACAGGAAGAAAAGAGACGATGATAATGTAAACCAACATTGGTTAAAAGAAGTATTGATATATCAAGTTGATTAAGTTTGATTGATCAAGATGAAGAGAAAGAAAAAACAAACAAAAAAATATATTCATCGATCATCAAACATGATAATAACAACTTATCATATCAAGGTAATAATTGTAAACCAATGTTACCACATTCAATTTAAATAAATAAATTAAAATAGGTAAAAAAAGAAGAGAAAATTGTAAATGTAAAAAAAATTGGTTGACAAAAGGTTTACATTTTATACATTGATCCATTGTAATTAATGGAAGATGAATGTGGATGATGTGAATGAATTGAATGATGTACCATAGTTGAATTAGGTGATGATTTATTGAGACATTCAGTAGATGAAATAAATGATGGATATCCACCATAAATTGATCCACCATTAGATGATGATGATGATGTAGATGATGATGTAGGTGATGATGTTGTTGAAACATGTTGTGCCATAGCTGCTAATGTTTTACTTGACATAAATAATTTTCGTTGCATTTTAATTCGATAAACATAATACCATGCAACAATTAATGTTAATTGTGCAATTAAAAATACAACAAATGTAACAACTAAACCAATAAAATCAGTACAATTACCATTATTAATAGTTTCTGTAACAATGCGTTCTTCAAATATACCAATAGGTGTTGATTCATGTGATAATGATTTTTTATTACCACCATCTTTGTATTCAATCATAGAATCAGTAATTTTAATTGCACCAACAACAACAACATCATCATTAAGTGTATTATTATTTTTACTATTATTTGATGATAATGATGAAGTAGATCGTGTTGAACGACGTCGTCGACCATATGAAATTGATTCTTTTTGTAATCCAGTATCAGGATTAATTAAATTACATGTAACTGGTTTACATGCTGGAACACATGGTGTAACTAATGCTCTGAATTGTACAACATCAGATGCGGGAAATTTAAATGCATCAAATGGTGCTTCTAATAATTGTCCATTACCATCAACACGTGATACAACACCCATAATTGATGCATCAGTTGGACATCCTTCAGAATCAATTAAAAGAATTTCCGATGAATCAGATCCATCAACAGCAACTAATTCACGAACCATAATTTCATATGGACCTGATAGGAGAAAGAAGAAGAAAATTACGTTAAATTATAATATTATCAAAACAGGAAATCATCATGATGATGATAAAAAGTATGATTATTCATATCAAGTACAATTGTCATTGTTAAGGCGTAACATTTGACCTTTTTTTCTTTCTTTTTCTTGATAAATTTTACAATAACAATGAACATTCTTTTATATGTATACTATTTTTATATGATATCATACGATAGTGATTTTAACTTGAATAGTGAAATGTGAACTCTGACACATCATCAATTGAAAGGATAAGAAGAAAGACGAAATATTCATCTTCTTCTTTCATTTCTTCTTCCTTCTTAAATATCAACCATGATGATGACGACAGGAAGAAGGAGAAGAAGAAGTATATAAAAAAGTTGAAGAATAAAAAAGAAAGAAAGAACTCTCTAAATCCATATCAGTTGACGATTTAAGTGAAAATTTCCATTATACGTTATTATCATTATACTTTTTTGATAGATCGATGAATTTCCTCATTTTTTTTTCCTTCCTCACTTTATCCTCTAATAATTTCTCTTTCATTCTACAGGTGAATGAAGATACCTGAAGATTATTAATGAGAAAATGAGATAATTTCTTCACATTGAACTTGATACAGAGAAATGAAGATTAAGATTCTAATAAAATTGTGAAAGATGAAAGAACAAGTAAAAGTAAAAGATATGCAAGTAGACAAGTCAAGTGTATTCAAGTCAATTGTGAATTAACTATCCATCTACATATGAGGATATTCGTGAAGAAAGAAAGGAACAACTTAAAGATGTAGAGGAAGTTGAAGTTTAAAAATGCCATCCACTATCATCAAAAAGTTGTTACAGGTCCATCAAATGCACACGTGTATGAAATTCAAAGTTTATCAAAGTAAAAGGAAAGGAAAAAAAATTCAACATAATGAACGATACAGACACACGGATGTATATTTATGGGATAAAATGTACATACTTAACCGAGCATAAATTTAAGAAGAGGACACAATCGTCGATAGAAAGAAAAAACGAAAGTTATCCTTAAGTTGAAAGAAGTATGAAAAAAGAAGAAGAAAGAAAAAAAAGCCGAAACACATTTGCACACAGGTGAGATGAAGTAAAAGTTTGTCGATTGAACAAAATTACCCTCAATCATCTGCCCTTTTCTTCAAATAGTAAGTTCAATCTACCATCAATCAAATTGAAATATTATTACTAGATATTTCTAAACTGATTTACCAAGGAAGGAATGAATGAAGGAAGGAAGGAAAATAAATGCAAACTCACTCAAATGATCATTCACATTGATTCATTCATTCATTCATTCAACTGATGAGTTTATCGCACTTGAAACGATTTACTTTGATAGTTTGTCTATTGATGTTATAACAACAACAGCAAAATGTACTCTACTAATGTTAAATTGACTTGCAAAGGATATTGAACTTTTTTTCTCAACTACTCAACTAATTTACAAGTTAAATCATTCATCAAATAACACAAATATATGAAAACTTACTGTTCTTTTCCAATATTTCAAATCGTAATGACAATGGATCACCAACTTGAGCAGCTTGAATATCTTGACCATTACGATCAGTTATAGCCATTGTAACATTTGGTGCACCAACAACTGATGAATGAACAATTGGTTCACCACCTTCACGATTAGTCATATCACCTTCGACAGCGAGGTTAACATTAGAAATTGATCGATTAGACAAATCATAATTACAATGAACAGATAAACCAAGATCTTGTGTTGTAACAATCATATCATGATGTTGAATAATAATATCATTAGCAAATGATCCAGCTTCTACTTGTTTAACATCACACATAACATCATGAAATGGCATAGATATTTCAAAATCAAGTGAATTAGATACATCAGTTACACATGAATTAGGTTTGTTTTTAGCATAAATTTTTCCATTGAATAATTTAGATGTTCGAACTTGAGCGATCATTTCACGTGCACGACAAAGGATTGAAACTGTAACAAAGGAAAAAAGGATAAAATTGATTAATTAAATTATTATCAATATTTTAAATTGCAACAAAAAAAAATGTTCCAAGGTCAACATGTCTACATGAAATCATGTCATCTTTCCAATAAACGAAAAGGAAAAATCAAATGTTAACCTTGCAAGTTACTTCATCCGGTCAATTTTTACACTTGATTACATGTATGAATTGAACTACAACACACTTACACACACACATTGAACATTTAAAGTAAACCTTGTAGTAGACTTCACCTTCACACATTGTATGTTCTGTCTGTTACTTTTTCATCTTATTCTTTCCTTTTTTTCCCGAAATTTTCAACATTCATTGACAATAATGATGACGATGGTCATTGAATGACGATTTATCATCTTACAAGGTAAAGGAAGGAAGGAAAAATCATCATCATCATCATCATCTATAATCGATTTTAACTCAACTGACCAATTTTTTCCATATGATCAGTTTAAACAGGATGAAGAGGAAAAGGAAAAAGTAACAAAAGAAAAAAAATCCTTAATGTAACATCTTGTAGTTAAAAGAAGAAATCTAAAGAAAGAACAAGGATGAAAAAAAAGTGTTCAATTCAAAGATAAAATGTAATAAAATAACTCAGGTGTAAAACACTGACCAATGAACACATTGATAAAAGATTAACCAACCAACCAATCAAGGAACAATTGATGGTCAATTCAATGGTAACTAGACAAGTCAACTGGGACAATTCATCACCATTATTGTTGATGAAAAAAAAATAAAGAAAGAACATTCATTGGTTAAAATGAACCATCAACCTTGGCCTTGTCTCAAATGATTAAACTGAAAAGGTTGTAACAAGTGTTAACTTGTTCAACATTTTAAACTTTAAAACTGTAAATGTTTCAACATTAAAACTGTACTTCCTTGAACTGGTGGCACACAGTGTCAATTCATTTGACCATTTGACCATTTGACCACTTACTTCATCATTTGATCAAGTTAATCAAGTGAATCAAGTTAAAAAATTTCTAATTCTATTGAAAAGAAGAAGATGAAGAACTTTTCTTCCTTCCTTTTTTTCTTAACTAACAAAGATGTACAACAATAATAACAACAGGTTTACAACGGTACTAATTTAACAACTTGACAGTTTAACCTTCATCATCATCATCATCGACATTGTTATGATGTGAAGAGTAACAACAAAGAACAAGCCAGAAGAAGAAGAAGTAACAACAAGTACAATTAAAGATTATCATGAGAATCAGGTTAGTCGATTTGTATGAGCATATTTAAATTAATTATCTAATAATGTAATTAAACTTACCATTGTAACAAGCATATAATTCCCAAGAAACAGCATCAGGTGATTCAGTAAATGGTGTTTCAATATGTGACAATGATGCTCGATCAAGATGTGATGTACGACAAACTGGACTTGTTGGATCACTTCCTAAATCATAAGTAAAACATCTATATGGTGCATTGATACATTTTTCTTTGCATTCATTTTCTGTTTTAATATCTTCATAAACAGAATCAACAGTGAAGAGAAGTTTTCCTTTAGTTTTCTTGAAGTCACACAATTTATTTGGTTCTGTAATGAAAAAATATCAACAATTAACATTTGGTAACTTGACAAGATGAAAAGACAGACAAGACAGACAGAGACATAGACAGACAGACATGTCCCAGACGGTTGTCGAATTGTTTAAATGTATCAAATGCCAGGAATAAATAAAATCAAAGTCAAACAAGTATAACTTTAACTTTACTTCATGATCATCATCATCATCTTCTTCTTCTTCATCTTAACTTCCGGTTCGGGACAATTGTAACATGAACACACAAGGTATACATGGAAGAAAGATACATTGAAACATTGTGTAACATGTGCAAGTGAACTTCGTGACACACCTAGCCAGGTGTAAAATAAGTGAACCTGTCTTCTTGGCACAAGAAAACTTGTATAAAAATAAGGAAAAAATTTAAGTCAAAGTTTAACCCTTGGATGCACTTTACACATGAAAAGGTGAAAAAAGAAGAAGAAGAAGTGCCAAAGAAAAAAATAAAAGTATGCAAATGTATCCAATCTAGATGGTATTCACATTTTGCATGACTTGAAAGTACATTGATGCGGATTAACGATGAAGAGAGAGAGAGGAAGATGAAGATGAAAAAAAGCAAAAGGAAAAAAAAATAAAGAAAGGAAATAAGATGATTTGCTGCTCCCTTCCGCTTGGGTGGATTATACAAGCAATCCTAATGTAATTTACTCTGCGTGTTCTTCTCTTTCATCCTTGTCTTCATCATCACCTTTTAACACTGACCAGTGTGACCAGTGATGAAAGTCAATCCACATCTACACAAGATAAACATAAACTGCATCCGCTGTACAAATTTTCATTTTTTTCACCATTTTTTATCGTAATTTTACTTCATTTGCCTTGTTGAAGGATACTTTATACATATATACACAAACACACACACGTATATGTATTGTTGTATAAATCTTTTCACTTGCAATTTTCTTTGTAAGGTGACAAAGAAAAATCTTTGTACATGGTAACAATCAAAGATTGACCATGAGTGAGTCTGACCAAACAGACAATTTCATGCCAACAACAACGACAACAACAAAATTCTTCTTACAGAATGAAAGAATAAAATAAACTTCAATATCCTGAGGAAATGAAAAGAATAGAGAAAATAAAGAAAGAAAGAAAAAAAGATAAATTTGACTTCTTAACATCTTTTATAACTTTTACTTGATAACTTTGGTAAGTTTGTTCATCTTGTATACTTTTACTTGTACAACATTTGACAATTCACATAGATCAATCATTGAGCAATTTGACACTCAAGTTCTTTCATTGGTATTCACTTGTTATTATCAACAGAAATCAATGGAAGACGAAGATGAAGATAATGATTATGATGATGAACTGAGATGAATTTCAACAAAACAGAGTAAGAGACAAGGAAAAGCCAATAATTGGTTACAAGTGATGTTGATATTGAAGTAAAATATACTAAATAAAATGACTGAAAGCAAGTCAATTGCTTTGTATATACATACAAAGACGAAAGAGTAGACAAAATAAAATGTCATGTAAGTTATTTCAAAAGTTCAAAAGTAGTTTCATTCTTTCAATATTACTTTGTGTAAGAAGAAGAAAGATGAATTTGCTTTTGTTTGTTCCTGTTTCTTTATATATTACACATATATATATAGATACACAAACATACACAACATACAAAAAAATTTTGCCAACTCATTGGCCAATGGCAAAGGCAAACAAAAGGAGCAAACTTTGCCAAGAAAGAAATGAAGAATGAAAGAAAGGAAGAACTCATTCATTCTGAAAAAGTAATATAAGAAGAAGAAGGAATTTCCTGAGCAAAAAGTAAATTGGTACACAGTGGATAGTGGCAAGTGACCACCAAGTGGACAGAGACAAAAGTGAAGAAGCGAACAATCATAACAGCAAGAAAGAAAGGAAAAAGGGAAAAGGTGAGAAAGTAGAAAGAAGAGACAGTGTTTTTCGACACCCACTGAGACAGGGCCACAGGGTGAAATAGGTTATTTTCGTGGAAAATAATTCGACACACACACACACACACAAAACACTCATGTACACACATGTCCATGGACATGGACATAGGATACCCTGAGGATGTCGGGGTGAACAAGCAAATTAAAAGGAAGAAAAACGTGAATTATCAAGCCCAGTTTGTCATTAACTTTGAAAGGAGTGTCAAAAAAAGGGGGCAAAGAATCACTGAAGAAGTAAAAGTATAAGACGAAGAAGAAGAAGGTGAAACGACGACCACCTGAGTCAATTGCTTTTGTGACCTTTAATTGTAAAAAAATACTTATTTTAACGAGCAATAATTAATGGTTCACCTTGAAAAGGCGAAATATTTTTTTCTTCCCGTTCACACAGGATAATGAAAGAGAGTAAAGAAGAAGAAGAAGAAGAAGATGATGAGACGAAAAGATAGAAAATGATGGTAAAGAAAAAGAAGAAGAAAGATGGTTAGAAATGCTTGGTCAATTTGACAACCCTTTCTCCTTACACACATCATTACACTTCATTAAGTACCATTTACTTGAGAAATAGAGAATGAAATGTTTTGCACCTTTTACAAGTGAACAATTATTCATTGAACCGTTGCCATTCCTTACCAACAAGTTAAACCTCCTTTGGCAAAGTCACACAGCAACAACATCACCATCACCATCACCAACAACAACATCAACATCAACAACATGAGGAAGAAACAACATTAAGGTAGAAAAATCATTGTTACTTCAACTTACCAACAACACAGTTTGATTCATAATAATCAGTAGAACCATTAGCCGAAGGAACAAGTGACCTTTGAGATTCTTTTGATCCAGGACCGGAAGGAAGTGTATGTCGATCCATTTCTGATAATGTACATTCTTTACTTTCATAATCATAATTAAATGATCGACATGTAAAATCTTTTTCAATTAAACATTGTTCCATACAAATTAATTTAGTATCAGTAGTAAGTGATTTTCTTGAATATTTTCTTAATTCATAACCAAGTACACGTTCAAATGTCCAAACACGTTCAGGTGGACATAAATTACCAATAGTTTTAGGTAAACAAATTTTTTGCCCATAAATAGTAAATATTGGAAAACGTGATGCTTCGAGGCCAGATGGATTAGTTGTGGCACTTGATGTAAATAAAATACATAATCCAGTTTCAAAATTAACCGATTGGCAAGTAATATTCTTTTGGCATTCATTTAAACAATCACTCAATTTCAATGTATTTGGTATTTGAATAATTGTATCAGATGCAGCAGAATAAACAGAACCAGTAATTATTTCAAATGAAGGAATTCCATCTTCACATAAGAAATTTTTAACTATTTTTTCACCAACAACTGCACCAGGTGAAGCTGATGAAACTGTTTAAATGAAAGAAAAAGCAAAAAACAATAAAATTAGTTTAAATTCAATTGAAGGACACAAGAAGATTGATGATGAAGATCTTTCATCATCAACAGTGAAAAATAAATGTGAAAGTGTTAAAATATTCTGATGAATTATTTAATTCATGATGAAAGGTACAAAATAATAATCATGTACAACATGATAATGATGATGATTCAAAGTTGTTTATTTGTTAAAAGGAAAGAAAATTGACAAATTCATCAATTTACGGAAGTGACAAATAATCAACATTCGCATAAGCTTAATTTTACCTGAGTAACAAACAAAAAAATAACAAAACAACTTAATTTAAGTAAAAAGTACTATTTTCGTCTCGTATTCATCAAGTTCATGATCATCTGGTTGACTGATCATCATGAAAATTATTCATTTGACTTTTTGTTTACCTTGATTGTGTAAAGTGTGAAGAAAATATTTTTTTTCTTTTTCTTTTCCTTTAAACAAATTTTCAACATGAATAAGTATGTAAAAGTATTATCGATTTGTACAAGTGTTACAAATCAATGCACCTGCTTTGTTTAACATTGTAAATTTCGGGGTAAAAATGTTAATTAAGCGTAAAAATTGACTTTGAAAGAATGTTAATTCGATTATGATAGTTTATAATGATTGTATAAGACATGTTCACAGTGATTAAAATAAACTGATCAATCAAGACATGTGTCAGTCAGTCAAGTCAACAGACAGACAGGTAAACACACATAAACACAAGTGTTAAGAAGAAGAAGAAGAAACTTGATGTAAGTTCATCAATACAATTAAACTCACTTACTAACTTACATACATATTTCAACCTTCAAGTGATATTACAAGCAAAATAAAAAATTGACTATTCTTCAATGTTCAAGGTTTTTTTCTGTCCAACCATCAACTTGTAATCAAATGAAAGTAACAGGGATTTTCTTTCATCCGGTCAGTGTGAAAGAATTTCATTCTTTCAATTTAAACAAGTATCATCATCATCATCATCATCACACAAGGTGACAGAGAGAAAGATAAAGCCAAGTGAAAAATAAATAGAAAATTCATTCATAAATTCATATGTCTGTTGGTCAGGGTCAACTTATTGCCATGCAAATAGGTATCAACGATGACCATTGAGTGAAAATGACTGAGTTAACTTTATCTCTAAACTTAAAAACAAGAGAAAACAACGGATGTCATTTGTTTGTAAAGTAAAAGAAAGAATTTTCCTTGTCAATGAGACAAAGAGCGAAAAGCAGCAAATTCATCAGCATAAAAAGACAATTTGTACTCACCGACAAGTGAATTAGACGAAACAACAGCAAGGAATAAACATATCATCATCAATGATGAAAATGATGATGATAAATGGCAAAATGAAGTATGATTTCGTTTTCGTTGTTGTTGTTGTTGTTGTCGTTGACAATGTTGTTGATCATGATGTTGATGATGGTTGACACAGAAATCAGCAAATTGGGCACTCATTGTAGCTTCCAAAGTGACTTTGTCGAATAAATAAATAGATAAATACGCAAAATTCTACTCAACAAGTGACAAAAAAGTGAGTAGAAGAAGAAGAAATAAATAAAAGTACAATAATCACACAATTAATGTGATGAGGAAGTTTTTCCTTTTTTTTCTCAATTCTAACCTGACGGATGTTGATTTAGTTGTAAAGTTGAAATTGTGAAGAAGTTGTAGTTGTTGTTATTATAATCATGGTAGAAGTTTGGTGAAGTTGTTGATGTAGTTAACACACACGAGATGAGGAAAAAGAAAAGAAAGGATAATAAATAATTAACCAAAAGAGAGATAATAAGAGAAAGAAAGAAAAAGATGAAGATAATAAGAAACCGCAAAGAGATAAAGAGAAAAAGAAAGAAGTAACACAACAACAAGAAGAAGAAGAAAAATTATCTTGCGGTAGATACTTACAAGTTGACAAGTTAACAAGTTAAAATAAGAAGATGAGACAAGAAGAGAGATACAACAAGTGATCTTGGTTGTCGTCGAATTGACACAAGGTCAGCACTAAGTAGAAATACACACAAGAGACAAAGATGAAGAAGTAGAAGAAGAAGGTAAAATTTTTATGTGAAAAGAGAGAAGATGAAGATGAAGATGAAGTTTTTCCAGAGAGAAAAGTTTTCTCTTCCTTCGTGAAAAGTATGTGATGCGATGTCGATGTGACTGTGAGAGTGAACCCTGAGTAACGGATTACAAAAGCTAATATAGCAGAGGTAGCAACAGGTGGGATGGAAAAGTAAAAAAGGCGGAGTTTAAATTTTTGGGCATCCAAGTACTGCAGAGAAGTACAAGCATAAGCATAAGAAGAAGAAGAAAAAGGAACCACCACCACACGAGGACTCGTGAAATAGTGAAATGGTGAGTGGTGGCCTCTCCCTTCGTACAACTGGACGAGGGAAACCTTAAACTTCAACTTGAAACTTGCAACTTGTAACTTGCAGCAAACTCACACATGACGGTAGATGTATGTGTAAAACCAGTTCTGACATTTCTTTCTTTTTTTTCTTTCTTTCTTTTTTCTTCTTCATCGACTTCAGGTCAATCAACTTGCACCAGCAAAGAAGAAGATGAAGATGAAGAGAGAATGTCTCTCCCTCTACATTGAGTGGCAAAGTGATGATGATGATGACCAAAAAGTTTAAACTTCACAGTAGATATTCATCAACTGGTCATCACTTAGATGGACAATTATACACCTGACGCCTTGTATTTTGTTGATTGTTGTCATTGAAAGAAAAAACAAAAACAAAAAAACAAAAGTGAAAAGGTTCAAGAAAAACATGTAAATGTACCATGGTAAACATATCATTTAAACATTCATTAAGTTGATTTAGCAAATTTGATTGGTTTCAAAGTATACACAAAAGTATTTACACCATAGAAGAAGAAAAAGCACAAAGTAACTTAATCATCATTCTCATGATGTCTAAATATTCTATTCTAACTTTTTCACTTTCAAAGTAATTCGATATTAGAAAAGTGCGTGAAGTGAACTAAAAAAAATTCGATGACCGATCAATTTGTATCCAAAGTATGAGGAAGTGTAGAAACAATTTTATTAGAAGGTATGAACAAATCAAATGTTTAAATTAAATAACATGTAAAATTATTTGTTTCTTCTTTATTGACTTGTCGAAAACTTCCGGTTGTCCACAGTTTCATGTTCAATGTTTTCATGACAATTTGTTGTTACCATGAAAATAGGGGATGAATTTTGTTGTTGTTGTTGTCATCTATTTGACATATTTGTGTGAATGTCTATTTAACTACAAACAAGTAAAACTGTCTGTTAACTAAACAACAAAGTACAAAGTTAAAAATATCTTGTAAACTTTTGAGGAAGAAAAAAGTTATTCCCTTTTGTTTTCTTCATCTCAAGTTCAACCATGTCAACAGTAATTGTAACTAGTATATATGCATATAAACGTTGTAAAAGTAGTTGAAAACTTGATCAACTTTGTAATTTTTTCCCCTCTCCTGTCAAATTAACTGAAGCGATGTAAAAATTTGTCAAATTGATAAAGTGATGTCAACTTAACTTGAGGTTAAAAGTTAACAAAAGTTTGTCTTTAATTTTTTCCTTTCATCTTCGTTTTCTTCTTGTTAAACGATGTTAAAAATCAAGATTAACAGTGTCGTTTTCGTTGTTGTGTCACCTGGATTCAAATAAGGAAGTGCAGAACATTCATCAAGTTGAACTTTCTAATGATTTGTAGATAAATCAACTTTTAACAACATTCGTACGTCAATTAACAATTTTACAATTGTACAATTTTCCTCAATGCACAACAATTCTATTTAACTTTTATCTAAAACATCCAAGAGAAGAATTAAAAGTATTTTTTTAAGACTTCACAAGAAGAAGAAGAAGAAGAAGAGAAGTTTAAAAGATGACATCTTCATCCACATCAACATCCAAACTGATAAATGAGTAATTTAAAAATCGTTAAATAATTTAAAGTGAAAACATGTTTACTTTTAAATTCTTCCTTATTTTATCGTCAATCAAAATTGTTAAATGCACTTACCGATAACATACATTTAACCATAGTACAACATTTTTCAACTTCAACATCAACTTCAAGTTCAAGTATAAAAGAAAAAGATATCAATGTCAGTATAATTGTTATCTTATGTTCATCATCATTCGCCAACAAAAAAAAAAAAAAAAAAAATTATCCAAATGTAAAATTTCGACAAAAGTATAAACGATGAAAGATGTAAAGATTTACAACTATCATTGTCGACCTTATGTTAAGTTGTTCAAGTGAATCAAATGTCATCATTTATTCTTTTTCTTTACATAGTGATGAAAAATGCGTCAACTTTGATCATCATCATACAAATAATCGAATTAACCTGTGTGTGTTGACTTGTTTGACTTTGATGATGATGATGAATTTCACTTCCGTTGTTTTATGCACGTGTTTGTTTCATTGTCACTATTTGATGTTCATGTAGATGTTGGACCACAAGAAGAAGAAGAAAGAGAAGAAGAAGGATAAAAAAAGCTCTTTTTTCCAGAAGAAGAAGATGAAGAAAGGACACACATTGAACCGGTTGTTGGTAGTAAGATGATGAAGTCTAAGATGACACAGCATTATTTGCTCATATTTCTTCCTGTATGCAATGGAAATGCAGTCTTCTTTCATTTCACTTGGTAAAGAAGTAAAAAAAAAGTAATCCAAATAAAACTAAGTAACATTTTCACCAGATTTTTCATTCTTTATTACATTTGCAATTTTTTCCGTTATACTTTCTTCCTGGTCGGATTTTCCCTTCACACAGAGAAAAAGAGAGAGAAAGAGAGAGTATTTGATCATTAGTTGTCTAGCCGTGAATAAACAACACCAACAACATGAAAGAAAGTAAGAAAGAATCATCATTGAGTATACGGTGACCATTGAATGTAATTTACAAGTTGATACCTTCACTCGATGGTCATTGCATCTGCATTGGGGGTGAGTGAGCTTAGAAATAGGAAAAGGGAAAAAATAAAGAAAGAAAGAGTTTCACTTCCTCAATCTCTCATGTCCATTGAATAATGAAAGTGACGTTAATGTTTAATTTACTCTCTGTGTGTAAATGAAATATTCATCAGTACATTTTACCACCAACTAATCACACAGACACAACAAGTAACTTTCATTCAATCACATCATCATCATCATCATCATCATCATCATCATCATCATCATCATCAGTTGCCCTTTTTTTCACAAGTAACAAGTGAAAATGAACAACAACAACAACAACAAATAGTATTTTATTTTCAACATTCAACAAGTTCCATTGAACTTGAACTGATAATCAAGTGGCAAAGAAAATACAATCAACTATCGAGTGAATAATATTTTTTGCCATTTTGAATTTTCTATTGAATTGCATTAACATTTACTTTAAATACTCTCTTGAAACATGTAACATTTGTCTTGTGGATGTTTTACTATGCATATAAATGTCTGACCAACAGTAAAAGCAAAACGAAAAAGCAACAACAACAACAACAACTACAACAAGAATAACAAAGTAAAAGAACAAGAAACACATTCTTTCATCGTCAAAAAGGTAAAACTTGTCTTTAAAGGTAACTGTAATTAATACAAGCACCTGTTTTACCAATTTGTTTCACCAGTAAATTATTCCTCGTGATGAATTCTTCCTCATCCGTGATTACATTTTAACTTAACTCATCAGTTCAGGTCAATCCTTTTACTTTGTACTCGCAGATTATTGAACAAGCAACAAAAAATAACACTTTCATGTGTCTGTTTTAACTTTCTCTTTATCCTTTTTCTTCCAACCAATCATAAATACTCATTGATCATAGTCAAATAATGTGATCAGTGAATTATCGATGGTATAAATCATTATTAGTTAAATACATTCTCGCCA